>JACEVL010000461.1:0-212500 GCA_020284085.1 Aporrectodea caliginosa
TAACTACTACCACAACCCCTCTAACTACTTCCACGACTCTTCCAACTACTACGACAACCCCTCTAACTACTACCACGACTTTTCCAATTACTACCACAACCCCTCTCACTACTACCACGACTCTTCCAACTACTACCACGACTCCTCCAACTACTACCACGACTCTTCCAACTACTACTACGAATCCTCCAACTACTACAACGACCCCTGCAACTACCACAACCCCTCTAACTACTACCACAACCCCTCCAACTACTACCACGACCAGCACTATACATTCTACACCAACCCCAGTTTTAACCGGAACTACTAGAAATCTGTTTTCACCATCGACAACTACTGTTCCCGTTACTATAGTGCCATTTACCACTACTTCTACAGTTATTGCTACAACTACGACACCAGGTATTATGATTTGTTGCTAATAAGTTAGAGGAATGTAATGAACTTGTTGTATGACATCTAATCCGCTTTAAGGTGGTACTAGATGATGCGAAGGGATGTAGTAGACAATTCCTGGGTTAACTTTTGAATTGAGTATTTCTTTGATAAGCATATTGTGCTTTGTGAATATTGAAACAAAACAGTGCAGGTGAGTACTCAAAGTTGTTTACATATTGCCATTTATTTCTTGTGTAATTTTGAATATTTCATCAATCGAGGAGCACGTTTTCGCAACTCAGTCTATTCTTGGTCATTTTGGAGACATCACTGTTATATTATTTCCTTACATAATTCATAACGTACTCTCTCAAACGGCGCCTCAACTCGCCGAGCACATAAAGAAATGGCTCGACAGCTTTGTAAATTTCTAAAAGTCATCAAGTCAATGAAGGTCGTTGAACCTATCGACATTTTTTATGATGGAGAAATTCTCTCTAAATTTGCAAATAATTAAACGTTGTCGTTTTTGAGCAGTAGATAAATAACATACAAAGCCCTATCACTCAAATATAACACACTTCATTCTCCCCGGCCCTTCTATCTTCGCCAGTTATTCACAATCCAAACTGATTCTGTTCCATCTGACACTTCTACGCCATTCCATTACCTCATCACTAAAATTTGAAAATCGCTCCATAGCCATATCTATTTGCCTCTCTGGAGCAAATTCCCGCCAGAGTTATGCCAACTAACTGATACATCCTACGAACTTAAGAAAACCCCACCTCTCTTTGGGATGGGCAGTAATTGACATTACGTAATTGAAATTACTTGAAAGTGTGCAATTTGTAATTTGTTAATTTGTAATTCAATTACATTTCCCATGTAATTTGTAATTTGAAATTACATTTCATGTCTCAAAGTAATTTGTAATTCAATTACATTTTTCCGAGTAATTTGCCTATCCCTGACCTCTTGCTATCCCTCCACAGGTCTTTCGCTCAAAACTGAACACATTGCTCTTTCACAAATCATATCATGACCCATCCTCCTGCCCTTACCTCCCTCGCCGTTTTAATCCTAAACACCATCCACAGTAGCAGCCGTCTGACTGTCTGCCTACCTGACCCTTTGGATCTTGACCTGCGACCGATTTTCTCCATTTGGCTATCGATTTTATATTGACTGAGCGCCTGCGAATAAGCTGGTTCCCGCGACCTAGCTTTTTGGGCGCTAAGATTAATAACAGGTATGAGAAGAAAGAGGACGTATAACCTCAATGCAGAATAAAGAAATAACAGAATGTCCTTTAAATTATTTTTCAAACAAAATTCGTTTTTGTAGACTGACCAAGTTTAGGACATGTTCTCCTCAACTTCGAGAAAATGTGCGAAGAACAGCCGCAGCTTGTTCTAATTTTGTGTTAATATGCTGTTATCGTGACCATCGTGTTGTTGCATTTCTCAATTCTTTCTCCTAGTTGTCGCCATGACTGTAGGCTACAAACGATGACCGTGGCCACAACACCTGGTGCGTCTCAACACACAGCTCCACAGCCAACTACTACCCTGTATCAATGTTGTAGAATTACTACAACTTCTGTGGCACGATATTGAAATAAACATGTTGGCTCCTTAGTGAAACCGCACTGTATTATGACAAACTTTTGGTTGCGAGAACCTCCACTATGCAGAACCGCGCTTTCTCTGTGGTGGGTCCCTCGACCTGGAATGGCCTCCATCTGGAGCTTCACCTCTTTCCTAGGACCTTCTCTCCTATGTTCTTTTCTCACCTTAAAACTGTTCTTTTTGGCCGTGCTGGAGTCGGGAGCGCCTCTGAGTAGTTTTCTTGAAGGGCGCTATATAAATGTTCGAAATGAATGAATGAATGAGAATCGGTTGATATCCAAGCAGTCATTGAAACCAAGAGACAAAAGCTTCGGAGGAATTCAGCCCAGATATGGGTGGCTTCAGAGAACTGGAGTACTGCAGGAGAACAAGACGTGTTATGGCTTTAGAACAGTATCAGAGTCAGTCGGCTATTTGCAAAGTTGTACTATAGAATGAGGCTTGTGGTATCTTAACACATCGGTTCTTTGCAAAGTTGTACTGTGGAATGTGACTTGTGGCGTCTTAACACGTTGAGATAGAATCTTACAATCGTAGCGATTGTCATATTTCTCTGGGTCATCATCGTTATCTAATAGTATTAAGCATACTAATAATACAAGGCGTTTGTCGAAATTTCTTTTGTAGTGCCAACAACTACAACAGTTCCAGCGACTACAACTACTGTTGCACCGACGACTACCACTGTTGCACCGGCGACTACCACTGTTGCACCGACAACTACCACAGTTGTGCCGACAACTACCACTGTTGCACCGGCGACTACCACTGTTGCACCGACAACTACCACTGTTGCACCTACAACTACCACTGTTGACAACTACCACTGTTGCACCTACAACTACCACTGTTGTCCCGACAACTACCACTGTTGCACCGACAACTACCACTGTTGCACCGACGACTACCACTGTTTCACCGACAACTACCACGGTTCGACTTACCACTACCACGGTTAGACCAACCACTTCGACTCCCAGGCCAAATACTACTGTGACCGTGCTAACAACATCCTCACCTAGACCTACTACTATTAGTACGACAACGACGACAACAACAACTACAACAACACCGTCAACAACGACATCAACAACGACAACTACGACGACACCGTCAACAACGACGACGACAACGACAACAACTACGACAACTCGACCACCACCCGGTAAAAATATATGAATCAACTTTATTTGACACATATGAATAATTGTTTATAATTAATTAGCATAATACGAAATCTAATAATAATCATTATTACATTGAAACCAGTAAAGTGCTGTTCATGTCACAAACACACCTAAACCTGGAACTCTACACAAATTACTATTTCTAGCACGCACCTATAGTCAGTTTTCTTAGACAGCCGTGTCTAGAGCGCTTTTAGGGTTTCTAAAATGCGATTTGTAAATCATACAGTCAAAATTTATATAGCGCCCCTTCAAGGTCTCTACTCGGAAGCGCTCCCGACCCAGGCCAAGCGGAACAAAGCAGTTTTAAGGAGTTGATAGAACGGTGAGGGAAGGACCCGAGGGAAGCAGGGCACCTCCCGAGGAAGTTCGTTCCACGTCACAAGGTCAATGACAGAAAAAGCGCGTGGCTACATTGTGGCTGTACGGGTACAACGAACGGTCAGATACATGCGTACAAACCAAATGTAAATGTAATGGAACATTTATATAGCGCCACTCACTGATATCAGCAGCGCTTTCGATCCGCGTCAGGGCCTGAGTCCGCGAACAAGAAAGTCTTAAGGCGTCTTCGGAACTGAGGAGGTGAGAGTGCTAGTAACTCAGGCGAAGGGTCCGGGGAAGACAGTTCCAAGCTGAGGGGCCAACACAGGCAAACCACCTGCAGTGAGCCTTTGCAGAGCGCATACAACGGGACAACCAAGATGCCACGAGTCGAAGATCGCAGAGGCCCTTGCATGGTTATGACCAAGGAGGATCTGTAATCTTTCACACAGTGATCTTTGACTAGTTTATATGAAAAACCATGGTTTCGAACTCGACAAGCAGAGATAACAGACTGACACCTTAACCTCTTAGTGATTGTGCCACCTCGATAGTTCACTGATAGACCTAACGTAAAGGTTTCTAAGTTAAACATAGAATATAGAACACACATTTTAAAACAGGACTGCGTCAAAATTACTGTGGATGGATGGATGGATGGATGGATGGATGGATGGATGGATGGATGGATGGATGGATGGATGGATGGATGGATAGATAGATAGATAGATAGATAGATAGATAGATAGATAGATAGATAGATAGATAGATAGATAGATATAGATATAGATAGACAGACAGACAGACAGACAGACAAACAGACACACAGACAGACAGACAGATAGATCGATAGATTATTGAACCTTTTGTAGCAAGCACACAGAGTCAAAAACAAAAAAAACATAAATGACAGATTTACAAGTATCACCGATGCTAAATCATTAATTTATCAGAGCATCTTAATTAGTTGATTTTGCAAAGGTATTCAAATGTGCAAGAATTTGATTATCACCGAAGCCAAACCCAAGGTTTAAGTTAAAATTATTATGTTTAATCGTAGTAGACCTACCGTCAGTAGTATTTCGAAAAAAACAAATAACAGTGATACAAGAACAGTAATTTAGCTTGTGGCTATTAATAGCCAATTATAGATTTGATGGTAATAAACTCGTCCAATATGGAACATATATTTACGTTTAGGGTTTCTTTTCTATTCTTGTTGAAATTATAATCAAAATATTCGGTACTATAATTATATTAAATGACAGCTTGTGGACTTTCCAATAATTATAATATACAATCATGTATAATGATTTTAGGTGGACCACTGTGTCCTTACGGCTATAGTCAAGGGGATTATGCATACTGGGGTTCGGACGATGGCTACTGGCAGAATTACTTGCCTCAGAAATTCAAGTTTGGAAATCAGCTGTACGAAGACATATACGTAAGTATTTTCCTGGGAAAAAGTTTCGCATTGCTACTCTTACTTTGCTACGGCTTGAGGTAGACGTGGCACCGGCCAACGCATATTATAATCATCATCGTTTGTGTTCAAATCTATTTTATTATTATTACTAGGCCTACTATTCATAATCATCGTCATTATCGTTTCATCCTCATCGTTATCATTACCGGTACCATTGCCATTAACATTATTATAGAACAATTATCATTATTATTAAACAATTTATAGACAGCATAAATAGTCTAATCCAGAATAGAGAAAAAACAAAAACTTTCATATTCGCCAAAATGCGGATTACAATTGGTCCTACAATAAAGAATCATTTTTATTCTATTCTGTTTTACTTTCATTCTATTCTATTATTCTTATGGTGAAGCCAACGGGCTTCAGCGCAACCTAAGTTCTCTGTCTCGCGCGGCACTGCCTGCATCTTATCGTTGAAACTCCTTAACTCTGCTCTGTGAGCTGCATTGGCTTCCTGGCGAATTCAGAACTGGATTTAAAATGACTTGTCTAATCTATAAAACCCTTTCAACGAGACACCTACCTACCTTCAACCACTATTCGCTTAACATTAGGCCACGCTGTCTGCCATAATCGAGTATTATGAATTTCATTCACTGGCTAGGATTATAATCAAATCTAATCCAAACTGATAACTTCTATTAATAGCGCCGCTATTAAAAAATAATTTAGTTAATTTAAATTTTTAATAAAAAATTATATAAAATTATTTATATACTTTAATTTAATGTAAGTGCTTTCAGTGTTTATTGATACTGATATAATGAAACATAAATATTGATGCCCCTACATTGTTCAGAATTTGTTGAGTTCCGGAATAGAAAAAAAGCACTGATAACTTCTATTAATAGCGCCGCTACCATAGTGTCGACTTGAACATTTTGTTGAAAATAGAATAAGAATAGTTTAGAATAATTCACGCCAATGTCGAAAAGTATCATTTCGCATTATTAGTTACAATAAAACGCTTTCATCTGCTCGGTCTAAGCGGTTTTTGTGAGTTACATAAAAATGCCTTATATAAGGTGTTCTCAGAATGACAGAATACATTTACCATTGTAGGTGAATGTAAATGGATTCGTCACATTTGGACAAGGCTACGTGTCTTGGATCCCCGTCAGGTTCCCGTTCTACACCTACTACTATAACTACTACAGTTACTACTACAACTACTACAGCTACTACAACTACTACTACAACAATCTGCCGCTAATCGCAATATTTTGGACCGACATCGACACCCGCTATGGCCCTGGAAGAATCTACTATCATGCGTATAGTCGGAACTACTACAGCTCTTATATCAGTAGCCGAGATCAAGCAGTTTTCGACTGTGTTACGACAACGATCAGAACTCGCTATGGAGACTATGGATTCTGGCCTTCTATGGTCATTGTTATAACTTGGGAGAATGTCTCACCATATCCTGGCTACTCCACACAGTCAGAAGTAAGATATAAGAAATTGGTAATAATAATAATAACAGTGACAATTTATATGGCGCCGTAACACAGCCATGCCGTTACAAGGGCGCCTCACAGTCAACTAACAGCAGGGTAGGCTTACAGAACAAATAAGTCTTGAGTCCAGATTTGAAAGAGTCAACTGTGTTAGCCGCTCGCAGGGCAGGAGGAAGACCGTTCCAGCATCTGGGGCCGGCCGCCGAGAAAGCGCGATCGCCAAAACGGGTTTTCATCCGTTTTACGCGAAGATCGCGTAGTAATCGCGAAGATCGCGTAGTAATCAACATAAATCTTAAACAACAAATAGTAGCCTACGCCCTTACCCTTTGATAACTTATTATTTCTTTTGAGCAATATAAGTGTGTCTTGCAAGTTTTATGTTTCTGGTAATAAAACAGCTACTAAAACCAGCAACACAGAAAGTAAGTCTGGTTTCATTCGAACTGTAGAACTGGAAAAGTTGCAAGCGATAACATTAACTTCGTAAATAACTATTTCATACAAAATCTAGAACCGAAGGTTTAGTATAACTTTTAATTTTTTACTTTAACTCTTGTGTAATGTAAGTTTTGTGCAATTTAAGATTTGAATAATTTTAGTTCTGTGTAATTCAAGTTTAACGTAATCTAAATTTCGTGTATTGTAAGTTTTGTGTAATTTACGTGTTATGTAATTGAAGATTTGCGTAATTTAAGTTTTGTTCAATTTTTTGACTTGCTAAATTGTATATGCCCTGTGCTTTCAAGCACTTCGATATCTAACTGCATCTTCCCCTGGCGGCTGACTATCCGCGCCTAAGATTCACATTTCGGTGTGATCGTGCCCGCTTTACAAATTTAATTTAATAATAATAATAATAATAATAATAATAATAATAATAATAATAATAATAATAATAATAATAATAATAATAAATGTTTAAGCCCCTGAGGGATCATATGTAAGAAATAATTATAATAATAATAATAAAATAATTATAATAATAATAATAATAAGAATAATAATAATAATAATAATAGTCGGCTAATGGTTTTCATTTATGTAATTCTTATTTGTAGAAGGCAACATTCCAGATGATTCTGGCAAGCGATTACAGGTATTACCAGAGTTATGTCATCTATAACTACAAGGAATTCAATTTCTGGAGCCAATATAGAAGCAATGGTCAGGGTTACCAGTCTAGCCCCTCATTCTACAGAAATTTGTACACATGTGGCTCACAAAGCGCAATTCAGCTGCCTGCTATTGTCGGCGAAAGAGGTAGGCCCTACAGTTTCAATTGCAACGTAGAACAGTAAAATTAATTGTGTGAAATCGGAACCCGATACTCTGTAATTATAGGCCCTATCATATTTCAACCGAACATTTTTACACACTATTTGCCTCAAATCCCCACCAGGGCAGAATTTATCTCGGAATCTCTACACTTCACCTGCGCCACCTAGCCAACTCAGCTGCAATGAGAACACTACTGTACACTGTCGATGGGAAGATCGGACGGAGAGGGAGAGGACTAGCCATTTGACAATTATGCATTAGTCCCCACCTCCTCATCCCCAGTAACAGTCCATACAGAACACCAATCTTTCCCAAAAAGTCATCTACGAAGCAGTGCATATTTTAACTGTATAACTTCTGGGACAACCAGTAGTTTTAGGGCAGTAGTTTTGGTGATTTCCCAAGTAAAACTCTAAGTTCAATGACTAATTAACCTAACGACTGATTAACTAACTGACCATCTGAATGACTGAGTCATTGATTTAATAACTTGATAACAGCCAAATGACTGACCGCCTTAATGACTGAGCGAAAGAGCCACTGACTTAATTACTTCATATGTCTTGCTGGAATTAGGCTAATAGTAGATCCTATGACCACTGACAGGCAATCATGATAGATGATTATGAATAATCACCTAACATGCAACATGCTGCTAGTAAAGTTATCGTTGCAACTAATGAGATCGTAATAGTAAACGCCAAACTTCCAAAGCGCCACTCGAAAGCCAAGCACAGGGCACCAGCTTATTCACAAGCGCTGTGTCGAGTCAAATAGGTTGTCCAAAAAGGTAGTCCGAAGAGGGTCCGAGTCCTGTCGCCAGAGGGTGAGAGTGGGCAGAACAGCTATTAAATTAGGTGTCATTCAGGTCAACAATTGGAGGATCAGATAATAGATGTCAGTGTAAGTATCAATAAATACCTTCTTCAAGTAGTTTCGCTGGATGATCCGTAAACACGTCACCGGTCTGTATAACTTGACTCTATGGTGGCCGACCATATTTCCACCCTTGGTACGAGTTAAGAGTTGCAGTGTAGCTTGACCCTTAGTCGTTCAATTCCGTAAGATTTAATCTCGTTAGGCGAACTGGAACTTAAAGTCTGATTTTCAAGCAACTTCATGGAAGAGAATCAACTTGAATTCAAAACGTGAAAGTTCATTATAGACAGCACAAGATTAATCCTCCATGTAGGGCCCGACATACATTTAGAACTTCCGCTCAACTCATTATACGTTCGTTTAAGCACATACTGTACGTACAGTGAGCGTCAAGCTTCATTGAGTCTACGCGCGGTCAACTAATCTGCCTAAGCAAACAAATGAATTGTATTAATTGCGGAACTGTCCACGCAATTAAAGCGTACATGTAATTGTGGAGGCTATGCATAATTATCACGGCCACCTAGACGACAATTGACTGTAAACAGCGTTATTATTATTATAATTATTATGCTTGGAGTGTTGGCTAAAAGAAGCTCTATTATCGATACCCTCTTTTGGATCTGTCCAGAGTTCGCCGCTCGTCGGCTCCCGGCAGCCTTGACATGGCTTATTATTATTATTATTATTATTATTATTATTATTAGTAGTAGTAGTAGTAGTAGTTGTAGTATTATTATTATTATTATTATTATTATTATCATTATTATTTATACCATCATTATCATTATTCTTCTTATTATTACTATTATTATCATTATTTTAAATCGTCCGAGGTAGAAGTATTATTATTATTTTTCCCCGAGGTAGTTCTATTCCCTCAAGCTATGAAAACTATGTCCGAAGACTAGGGGTCTGGAACGGCCGCTCACTCAACAAGTTCTTGCTGCTCAAAGGTGCCTCTAGTTATTATTATTATTATTATTATTATTATTATTATTATTATTCCTATTATTTTTTATTATTATACAATATTTATTCTCTCAATCAATCAACATCAATACATCAATAGACAACCTGTCGTCTGAAATTTTTTTTTCGTTTTTTGTTTCCCAAGCGAAGCTACACGGTAGGCGTAGGCTTCATTAAACTGTAGAGATCAAAGATTATTATCTCACTTGGGGGGTCCAGTGGCGCGTTGGATAACATCTATTATTATTATTATTATTATTATTATTATTATTATTATTATTATTATTATTATTATACCTCATTGTTACGAATACAGTTTTCAAAACAGTTTACAGTGCACCTACAGCAGTCTATCGCCTAATATGCAGATTCTCTTCGTTGATAGCATTTTAAATGGCGCGTCTGAGTTTGCCTTTGCGTTCTGAATTCTCTTAGGTGCCGTCGGCCAGTGGATATTTTCCATCGCTGGCGGTTTGTCCTATCAACAAAGTCCGGAGTTCAAATGTCAACAGTGGTACTGGACACAGTCGAACAACATGTGGTCCATCAACTACGCCGCTTGGTACTATCTACCACGTTGTCCGTGCACTGTTTGGCAGGCGCTTTGGGATCCGCGATTCTACTTCGACTTCTCCACTGGTTGCGCCACCGCCATATTCTCCACTTACGGCACTTATACACAGGTAAGAAAATGATAATCCTACATTAACGAGGGAAAGTAATTGTCCAGGCAAGTAATTGTCCAGGCAAGTAATTGTCCAGGCAAGTAATTGTCCAAACAGCAAAGTCATATGTAATACATATCATGGGCGTCCGGATGGAGCAAGGGAGCACTAGCCCCTGGATTTTGCGAAAATTTCGTAGCATCCCTGTAGAATGAGATCCTCTCGTTCTCTTGCCTTCCATTCGTCCCTCCATGGCAGTTCTTATTAGGGATTCCCTCTTAATATGTGATAAATCCACTTCCTTCTGTCTGTCTGTCTCTTGTCTGTCATGTGACTGTAGCTCTGTCTGTCTGTTTATCTGTCCCTCTGTCTGTCTGCCTGTCTGTCTCCGTCTGTCTGTCTGTCTGTCTGTCTCTCTTAGTTGCCATAAGAGATCTTTCTTCTGTGTACTTTAATGTGGTAATGGATAAAATACTTTTGTATCAGTCCCAATAGGTCAGAGTGTAACTTGTAGCCACCTCAGTATACATTTCACCATACATGTTTGCAGAGGTGTTGCTACAACTTCTACGGCGGATACTACTACTACTATTACTACTACTGGTGGTACTGGTCTTCGTGGTGGTGGTGGGGTTATGGATTCCTGGACACGAGTTACACCTACCAGTCTGGTTCCCTGCTTCAGTACAATCCTTACTTCTACCCCAGCCTTCATTACGAGAACGACGTTCTTCCTAAACGCTGGTGCTGTCAGGAATCCAACAACTGCTATCTGTACTATCAAGTCCGACCACAGGCATCTTGTGTCGGCTACTTCATGCCGTTCTTTGGTAAGCAGTACAGAGGAAATAAGAGCTTCAGTATCGCACAAGGGAAAAAGTTATATGATTACTTAACTACATCATCATCATCACATCATCATCATCATCATCATCATCATCATCATAATCATAATCATCATCGTCATAATCATAATCATCATCATCATCATCATAATCATCATCATCGTCGTAGTCGTCATCATTATCATCATCATCATCATCATCATCATCGTCATCATTGTTACAATAACCATAACCATAACCATTATTATTATTATATTATTATTATTATTATTATATTATTATTATTATTATTACTGGTACTAGTAGGAGTTCTTATTGTTCTTGCTTTCGTTTTTGTTATTACTGTAATTGTTATTGTCATTTATTGCTGCCAGTGTTTTCTATTTTCCTCATTAGTAATTAGTCATTTTTATAGCGCCCGATTCTAATGTACAGGCCATCATACAATGGCTTACCAAAACAAGCCGTTTTCATTTCAGCATGCAACACGGCTGAGCTGTGCTCTTTAAACTGTCCAGTGTGTCCACGTTACAGTTAGAGTTAGCGAAGGCGTTTAAATGAAGCGGCATGATGTTGAATGTGATTAAGATACTTTTTTACCAGCAAACTTGCTTGGGGCTTTAACACAGTACATAAGCACATTTGCCTGAAATTAAGTTCCATTTAAAAATTTTTAAATTACTAAAGTGTGAACACTGAAAAAACAATAGACAATGCATTTTACATCAGAGCTTTATATTGATAAAACGGTAAATCAGGTAGTTACCTACGGATTCGTTCACGCTTGCATTAAACAATAAAAATCAGTAGCCCTTCCGATTTCGCAAATACAGAAATCTACAAACGTTCTGCAGAAATACACTTGATTTTGTTCAGGTTTCATGTTTGGCGAGCCACACATTACTACGCCGGATGGGAAGAACTACACGTTCAACGGTTGGGGCGAATATTGGATGATGAGAGCGGAGAACATCTTCCTACTGCAGGGTCGAACCGATCGGGCTTTGGACAACAACGGTAACCAAACGAATGCCACCGTCTTCTCGGCATTCGTGGCACAGGGCTATGCCAATCAAACGACAGACAATGTCACGACTTACGCTCAGTCTGATAAGATCTTTGTCGGACTGGACGACGCGAAAACTGGTGGGCCTTTACGTTGCAGAATCAATTATATTCCGACTGTCAACATTAGCAATATAATGACAGCTATTTCAATTCTTCTTCTTCCTCCTCCTCCTCCTCCTCCTCTTCTTCCTCCTCCACCTCTTCCTCCTTCTCCTCCTCTTCTTCTTCCTCCTATTCCTCCTATTCTTTTTCTTATCATCATTATTATTATCCTTATTATTCTCTTTAGCATTTCTTCTTCGTTGGACAGCTACCGAGAGTTCTTCTTCTTGGTTCCGCGACAACTCGTCCTCATTTCGTCTAACGACCTTCCTCCTGCATCTAACGACATTTCGTCTACCCTCCATTACGGCTAATCAACAGAGGCCGCTTTCTTCTTCGCTTATTATTCTCAGGAATCTTCTAATTACTGACTTATTTTCTTCTCCAGCTTCTATTGAATGGAAACCTATTTTCTTCACGCATCATGCTTCCAGCTTCTTCTTAAAATTATTCGTTTATTAATCAATCATTGTTTTCATATTGTATTTTAAAACAGTTTATTTCAATAACTTGCTGTCAAGACGCAACAAGTAACATCAATGCATGATTATGCAGTTATAGTATTAGAGACTATAGTACTATTATAATAGCTTTAGGCCCAGATACAGTTACAGGTTGTAACTCCGCCACATGGAACAACAAGCAAGTAGCGAAAATATTAATAAAGAAGATAACGTTATAAGAGCTGTTGTTAAAAAGGAAATGTGAGGTGCTAGGAGCCGTTAACTCAGGTAGCGATAGAAGACTCGAGGAAAATCTTGTCCTGTGTGGGTAATGCAAAGCTATGAGGTCGACCGTGTAAATCATATTGACGCTTAAATGTTCATGACTGCATTGCTGTATTTTATTTTTGCTGAAACAATGCAATAGAATTCGGCAGTCGTTGCTTTTGTATTGTTATATCTTTCTAACTGTTGGGAACAGCATTTGCAACTTTTCTAACATTTTGTTTAATCAACTCATGCTCTGCTACACATGATCTTAGCCTACCTGTCTTCTTTGCATCCCTTAAACTTTAGTTTTTTGCGTATTATTTTTACGCAAAAAAATTATTTTTTTGATTAATTTTTGCTAATTTATAACTGGTATTACTGTTTCTGTAATGGGTTGCGGTGTGCAAACTCAGTGTTTCTTCAATAAACGAATATTATTATTATTCAACCACAAACTCTCCGGTTAGACATTATTTGTTCATTTCACGTTCAGGTATGATACTCCTTCTGAACGATATGACTGATCTCACTAGCTGGTTTCGGAACGCAGCTGATGGAACTACTGATTTCAGCCATCGTGGCGTTGTACTCGGAAAGAGAAACACGAGCCTTGATGCAAGCTTTTCGTCAGGTGAGCCCCTATCATAGGTGTTGAACTATCTCTCTTGAATTTGAAACTAAGTTACATTATGTCTTAAATGTAATTATTACTAGGTGTTGACCTCTTCTATTCGTTGGCAAGCTTTACATGGTCTATGAGTTCAACTTGAATCCAAAATTATGACAGTGAATATCAGAGCTTCTCATTTGAGGCGATCGATCTCCATGGTCGATCGCCTAGCAAAGGTCTGATCGATCGGTAAACCGATCGCGCTAGATGAGCAGGAACTTGGAGCCATATCGTTAGTTTATTAAACTAATTTACATAACTTTCATTTTTACTTACTTGCGGCAGCGGTGAATGCGTTCGGAACGCAGCGTTCCGTGACCTAGGCGACTGCTGACTCATCCCTCCAATTTTGTGCACTATGATTGACCATAACAACACGTAACGTCACTAATTTCGGAAATAATTGAAAACAAGAATTTCCACTATCAAATTGGCAATAATGACGATAGTAATGAGCTCAGCGCTGATGGATAAATGTAAGGACCTAATGAATAGCTATTAATATCATGACAACGACCATATAGATATAGCTATACACAAAAGATCCCGAGGTCGACCGCGCTTCGATCGCCTGCTCAATCCAGCGCGATCGATTTTCAAATCGCCTTCTCACAGTGATATGCTAGAGTACATTAGTTCAGATTTTGTTACAGTATTTCATAATCAATCAATTTTCGTTTATCAATCAATCAATCAATCAATCAATCAAGTTGTTTTATTGAAACCAAAACATTACAATAATGCCAGAGAATGTAAATTATTCACTAGATCAGGCTGACCAGAATGCAGCTTGTTGCATTGGTCAATGGGTTTACTATAGCAGTTAATAAAATGGCCTTTTTCAGGCGAAAAACCTGTTAATGAAGCAGTAATTACAGGCAGTTAATGCAATAAAGCAGTTAATGAACTATACATACATGCTATGATTCGAGCTGTATTTTTGACGTTGCAATTTTTCTTGTCAACGAATTTTTTCAGGCGAAAAAACCTGTTAATGAAGCAACAATTACAGACAGTTAATGAGCTATAGCAGTTAATTAACTATCTATGTTATGATTCGAGTTGTATTAAATAGTTGTGTCAAAATTTGTTTGACACGTTGCAATATTTTTGTCAAGGAATCTCAATTCAAATCTCGTGTGGATACCAGCAACTCCAAATTTCGACGATTTTCCCTCAAAGCCTGCAGGGCAACGCCGCATTCAAGGGACTGCTGGGAAATATCGATGGGAATCCAGCCAATGACTTCCTCAACGTCTACGGAACAACGATTCCACCGGACTCAACGGAAGAAAGGATTTTCCATGACTTTGGAAAAACATGTAAGTCATTTCCAGCCAACGTTTCTTGCGTCCAACGTATGTGGAGATTACTTACTTACTTACTTACTTACCTTTGGGACAGTTTCGCAGACTGGAATAACCTAATTCGAAGACAAGCTATATACTTGCTTACAAAGTTGGACTTTCCAAGTCATCACCTAACCTACCACAAGTTTACTTAAATTTCGTCATCGGGATAAGGTAGTAATTTAAGTGCATGGATATTTCATTGCACATAATTATAAAGGTGGAAAAATTCAACATGGTTTTCTTTTTACTCTACAGTTATACTACAACTAAGTAAGTAAGCAAGTAAGGAAGGAAGTATATTCTTTGCTGAGAAGCACTAGCGAATGCACAGCACTGCGCATGGCACGATTAATACATTCAAACAAACAAACACAAATTTATATATACAAGCAAAGAATTGAATGACAGAAGTTATTGTATTTCAGGAGAACACAGGGGAGGAAGAGGGCTAGTCATAGGGGAAAATGAACAGCTTAAATAGCCAGATCTATGGAAAACATTGTTTATTTGCATAGCATCCGGGCAAGGAAGCAAGGAATGGTTTTGGCTAAATCGACCATTTCACAGTATGATATCTTGTACTCCAAAATTGCACCAATTATTTCAGTGTTGAATAATTATAAATCTGTTTGATCGTGACATGGAGCTACAGCTTTTTTTGTAACTTTTTCTCAACAGGGGTAGTGGCGAACTCTTCAGACACGCTGTTCTACTACAACGTTTCGAGAGGCGAAACTTTCGAATATTTTCAGCATCCGGAGTTTGTTCCCGATTTCGGAACAGATAACGCCGACCCCGCGTTACGTCAGAGGGCCGCTGATTACTGCACTCGAAGTGATGGCACCGTGGACCAAACGTGCGAGTATGACTACATCCAGACCGGAGGAAACGAACAAATGGCTGGCAGTAGCAGAGACGCAAATCAAAATTACCAGTCGCAGGCTCAAGACTTAAGTAAGTAAATTGTTGCTATTGTATTGTATTGTATTGTATTGTATTTATTAATTTGTATAGGTAACAGGTCGATAGCCCGAAGGTTCGATAGTCCGAAGGTTCGATAGTCCGAAGGTTCGATAGTCCGAAGATTCGTAGTAGAAGTTGACGGATGAAAATAATTCTTGCTTGAGTATGTAACGATTTTATGTTGGATTAATTAACAGAATTCTTGCTTAAATAGAAGTTGGATTGATGAAAAGATATTGCAGTGTAAGTAGAAGTTGAATTCATGAGGGAACGATTTTATGTCGGATTAATGTCAAAAGATCTAGCTACAGAATCTTCGTGGACTATCGAAACTTCGGACTAATTCTGGAAACTTCGGACTATCGAGGCGTGAAACCAGCATAACAATCTAGTCTGTTGTTTTCAGCAATCGAAGTTTATTCCTGATTTCGGAGTAGATAACGCCGACCCAGCCTGTGGGGTGATAATCTGCTACAAAGGATGGGGCTCGCTGAGATATTAAAGGGCAGAGGGTCGTTAATGGGGACTGTTACATGATCCAAACTCTTAAATGTATTTTCATCAACAAAATCGCTGATTTTATGGATGTGATATGGATTGAAGCTAAAATGTGTAGCTAGTGTTAGCAACTAGGTAATAAGAGTCAAAATCTTAAGAAAGACATGGTAAGAAAAGAAGATATGGAAAGAACTAAAGACAAAGACAATTAGAGACGACAAGAAGACATACACTCCCATTTTACACCCACGTAATCGTAATCGTAAACTCCAAATTTCTAAAGCGCTAATCTAAGGCAAAGTGCAGGGCAACAGCTTATTCACGAGCGCTGCGTCGTATTAGAGGGGCTGTCCGTAGATCTATCGATTCACAGTGGAGGTCCGAGTCCGGTGGCCAGAGAGAACAGAGAGAGGAGGCTCAGCAGTTGCTATAGGCGGGTTTTGTTGAGGACGAGAAAGCTTGGAAGGCAGAGGATCGGATGGATTAGGGTAGGAATTCTTGGAAAAGGTGAGACTTGAATTTGGAGTGTAAGCCTGTGGGGGGTGATAAGTAGAGGAGCCTGAGACAGATGACGGTGGGTGAGTGGCGGTATTGGTAGGGGAAAACAGAAAATGCGAAATTCAGATGGAAGTTCGTTCCAGAGTTGAGGTGCATTGTGAGACATGGATCGGTTTGAGATCTTGAGTCGAGTAGTTAGTGACTGGGGAGCGGGAGGGAGGGAGAGAGAAAGAGAGAGAGACAGACAGACAGATAGATAGAGAGAAAGAGACAGAGAGAGACAGAGACAGACAGACAGACAGACAGAAGAACGAGAGCGAGCGAGCGGACACACATGGCATATATGCAAATGAACCGAACAATACTGTATCTTTGCTTCTAGATCGGACCGTTGTGAATATCGTGGTCGACAATAAAGTCACGAGATGGACGGTGAACGAGACGAGCTTCATCTACATCTCAATGACGGACAGCGATTCAACTCTGACCTTGTATCTGGAAAGGATCTTCACCACTCCTCAAACAAGTCTCGACCCTTACAATGCATCAACCTGGAAGTTCACCTGGACTCCAACTAACCTGAATGAAGTCAATTGCACGTACGTGGGTCTTTGTTACCGGGATTCTCACGTAATCAAGTGATTAACGTAAACCATTACAGTGTAGTGGGACGCTTGCAACCGGAGGGTCGCAGGTTCGGATCTACCTCAAGACACTGCGTAGCGACCCTAGTTGCTCATCCAGAATTGTATGTGAGGAAGGCAACGGGAAACCACTTCACTCATCTCATCCCGGGTGACAAAAATAATAATAATAATATTCGTGTATTCTGACACAAGTTGACATGGCCGCAGCTTGTTTACAAACTTTCAGTTTTGTTCCTAGCTGGATTTTTAATTGTCCACAGATTAGCCTATTAAAGAATTCACCGTAAGTGCATAAAAAAGCCAATGAACCTGCCTTCTGGCAGAGAACGCATCATCATCGTCATAATCATCATCATAATCATAATCATCACCTTCATCATTACAGTATGGTGATTCTAAAGCACATTCACAAACAAGTAGTCTCACTGTAGCTCAGAAGTTTCAAGATAAAAGAGCATAGGCTAGTGACTATTCAGGAGTCTAGCTGCAGACCATTATGCGCTTTGTAATCAGAGCGTTTACTGTGTGCATGCATTCTGCCTATTATACATGCAGTGCAATTTAGATGCCACACTCAACGAGTTTCTTCGAAATTGCGTCATCGAAACTCAATTGTGACGTAGGCCTAATAGAAAAATAGAAAGACCGATTCGCATTACGCAAATTCAAGGTTTCATTTCAAAAGTCACTTACTCTAAGACAGCTTGAAACTTACGATGCTGCATCAAGAATACTATCATCACAACGACACGTAAGGATGTTCTTACCATTCAGTTGAATGCATTCATCATGGTTGTACAGGTTCAATGGTAGCGACTCGACTGGCTCTATGGCAGCTCCGCTAACGCTAACCGTCAAACTGTGTGGCTGCCAGAACAACGGTACGTGCGAGTGGGACAGGCTTCAACCGGGATACAACGATTCCGACATCTTCCAGATCGTTTCGTGCGCTTGTCCAGAAGGACTTTTCAACGGTAAACTTTGACTAGACATTAGCCTTATTTTACTGTATTGTATTGTATTTAAAAATTTATAAAGCGCCTCTCACAGTGAACAACAATCAGAGGCGCTCCCATTGCGAAAGTCCTCGAGAATAAAGACAAGTTTTGAGGTAGCGAAAAGATGCAGCAGGACCACCGGATAGGATGGTAGAGCGAACAAAGGGGTAAGTTGATTCCATAGCGAAGGGCCAATGCAGGCAAAGGTACGGGACTGAGCTGTGGCCGTTCTCACTCGAGGAACAAAATGGTATTATTATTGTTATCGTTTATTTTTGCCACACAAAAGCAGCTGACACACCGCAACTGATTACAGCTAGTTCAAAAGAATAATAAAGATAGAGATCAAAATATAAAACTAATGTTAACAGGAATGTTCAGTAGATGGAATTAAAGTTAGCTGGTACATTTTGACAAAGACCTTAGAGAAATTTGAACCAACATCTGGGGCGGGGTGATGGTTGAATGGTAATACACAGGCATGAAGAACAGAAGGAGTCGGGTTCGATAAGCCTCATACGCTTGACGCAACTTTCCACTCCCTAGGGGCATGGTAAAATAAGTAGCAATAGAACGGCGCCTTACAGGCTGCCACACAGTTACAAAATCGACTCTTGTTTAACTTGTTATCACGTGTTCCTACTATTTCATAGCCTAATCATATTGGGGTTTGTCAGTTTGAACTGAATAATTATTACTTTTGCATGACTACATTCAAACGACACGCTTGTTGTTTAACGGCACTGTGTCATAACAAACATGACTGGAGTAACCTCCTCCTTTCTCCAGGCTTGGGACTGGCACTACCACAGGTAGAGTAGTGGCGTAGTTAAAGAATCGAGACGCCCTTGCGCGCTGATGAAATAAGCGCGCATACAAGAAATTACGTCATCTGTCAAACAAGAAATGACGTCATCTGATTAATTTGATCATTTGTTCTCGTCGCTATGGCTACGAAAATTACACGAATACTGTAGCAGTTGAAGAATCAAGATTGGTATGGTAATAATCTTTGATATTACCTGCGATGATAAGGTATATCAACAGATAGATCATGTAGCCTAGTTACCGACGATGTTCTGACTGTAAAGTATTTTAAACGCTCGATATTACAGGGTAAGTTTTCCTTTTTTCTCCGAATTTTTAGCCAAATGTTGGCTGCGTACGCTTCATTTGCATATCGACGATAAATAACATGAGTGCCAACTTCTAAATTCCGTTAAAGCCAGTTAGTTAGAATGGTGAAGAAGACTGTTGGCTACGGCTGTGTAGAACAGATTGAGATTACATAACATAACATAACATAACATAACAAGGGGTTTTAAGTGGTTCAGAAGACGTTTAGACTGTGTTAGAACCACTGCAAGCCTGAGTTTGAACCACTAATTAGTAACGTGAATTGAATTAATTATATAAGTATTAAGCAGGTATGTTCTTTATTAAGCAATAATTTTGCTAATCGCACTCTTTTGTACAGACATATACTAAACTC
Source organism: Aporrectodea caliginosa (assembly GCA_020284085.1). Lineage (NCBI taxonomy): Eukaryota > Metazoa > Annelida > Clitellata > Crassiclitellata > Lumbricidae > Aporrectodea > Aporrectodea caliginosa. The sequence goes on from JACEVL010000461.1 coordinate 20,119, forward strand.
TGTTACACTGAATTGAATAGCCGTTTGTTTACTTATTAACATCAATATTAAATCTGTACAATTTCGAAAGCCCATATTAGAATTTCCACGTGTACTTTCTCTTTAACGATGATACTAATGCCAAGTACCAAGTGCTAAAAGAGTGACAATGAGACACTGTGAACGACGACTTAGTTGCTTTAATTTGATGTTTTTCAGGATCCTTCTGTGAGAATTTCTTCAACGCTTGCCGGTCGGATCCATGTGGACCCAACCGAAATTGCTCGTTGACCTACCCAGGTTTTGCGTGTGGCGACTGTGTTCCGGGGTATAAAGTTAATGATGACAAATGTGCCGGTGAGTCGATCTTTCTTTGCAAAAACATAACATAGAGTTGGGCAAACCATAAAGTAGTCAGTAAAGCACAAGACTAGTTCTGATATAACATATAACATTCTTTCATAGATTTCAGGTAATTCCAAATTTATTTGTCCCTGCAGAAATTGCTAATATTCTAATGCCTGGGTTTTGATATCACAGTTATAAACTTGTTAGCTAAATAAATATATTCGTTTAATATTAAATCTCTACGTTAACACACTGCAACCCATTGCAGAAAGTAGTGTTACCGGTTAAAAAGAAAAATGGAAATAATTAATAATTTTTAAGTAAGTAAAGTAAGTAAGTATATCCTTTATTATACCAATTGCTAACGGCATTTTGGTTAATAACTGTTTCAGCAAAGGGCGACTCAAACCAACTACTGGCCAATAGGGCTAATCATGCATGTTGTCGCTATTTCTAAATATTTGCAGTTTTAGCGATGTTTTCTTCAAATATAATTGTCAGCGACCTTCAGAAATTGACGAATAAGCATCGTATGATTTTTCGTACAATAATTTAATATATAGTAATTTTATGTAGCGCTTCCAGAATATGTATAATCTAGCGAATTAATGCGGAAAGCATGCTACTTTGTACAGATGTGGATGAATGCAACCAAACGGAGTCCAACATAACTTACTGCGATCCAGTTACCGAGACCTGTTACAACTCTGACGGAGGATACAACTGCACTTGTAAAAGCGGGTTCATCAAGCAGGGCTCCGTCTGTCAAGGTAGATAAACAAGAGACAAGTAAATTTTTCATACCTTAATAAGAACCACGAGAACTATTAGACTTATCTGAGTTCATTAACAGCACTATCAGTCACGTTACCAAATTCTAAGCTGCTTCTGTTTGTCTTTGACAAGTTTACAAAGGAGCTATATAATGAATAAAAGCAGGCGACAGCACTACCAGTTACGTCACCAAAAGTGCCTGCTGGTCGCCTTTGATAGAGTTATAAGGCGCTCTGTCACTGACTCAATATACTGTATAAATTATTCAGATTATCACACCTGATAATGTATCGGTGTTTCTCAGCGTTTTAATCTGGCGTATGCAATTTGATTGAGTTGAAGATCTCAATCTGATAAAGCCAATTAAAGTATGCCAACGCCAGGCATGAAGAAGAAGAGCAGTCCCTTAAGCTAAGTAGCTAACCCTGAGGCAGCCATGGGTATGAGATGCTAATGACTTCATTTTCTTTGCTTCGGCATATAAGGGCGGATGGCCAGTCCTCTCCACCACCGTCTCATACTCCACCGACAGTGTACAGTCAGTGTACTCAACTGATGAGTCCTCTAGGGGCACAGTTGGAGCAGAAATCTCGAAATAACTTTTTTCCCAGGCGGGGATTTTAACCCCGACCTTTCGATTGACAGTCCAGCTCGTTGACCACTATCGAGCAACAGCTGCAACACCATGCAAATTTCCTATGAAACCGCATACTACATCGAAGCGTGTAACTGTTATTCACGCTATGACCAGTAGGCCTATATCAGTTGAAGTTTAATTTTTAATTATCTACGTGACAATTGGGCGCCTTGTCATTCTGGTCATGACCAATATATCGATTAGTGTTGTTCATTTAATGGCAATCTTCCGCAGAAGTCATTGCTGTGTTGTAACTCTTTTCAGACGTTGACGAATGTGCATTGCGTCTGGCAAACTGTTCCCAGTTGTGCAACAACACATTTGGTGGCTACAATTGCAGTTGTGTCGATGGCTACAACTTAACGGCCGATGGCTACACTTGTCAAGGTAAATTAACATGTGTTGCTCTCTTGAAATGTTTTCTAGTCATTAGTCAGTTACAGTAAAGAACAAAGAATAATATTCCAAGACAATAAGCGGGTATCATCAAGTGAATGAAAAGAACAGGCAAACCACGAAGAAAGAAATAAAACATAATAGAGTAGAAATACCTGAGTTTAGCGCTCCTGAGTAACAGCCTTGAGGGGGCGCTATTAAAAAATTGTTGTGTAATAATAATAATAATAATAATAATAATAATAATAATAATAATAATAATAATAATGAAAATAATAATAATCATAATCATAATAATGATAATTAATAATAATAATAATAATAATAATAATAATAATAATAATAATAATAATAATAATAATAATCATAATCAGAGTGAACGAATTAAAAGCAAATAAGCGACACAGGGCAGCATAATTTAAGTTCTCGTATGGCAACAAGGTAAGGCTGATAATAAATGTGAGTTCACTGGGTACAGGCCTTTGCAATTATAGACTTCGAAAGTGGCTCACATAACAGAAATACAACACCCGAGGGTTACAAGACACCACAACAAAATTCTATGACCAATTGTGACGCCAGAGGTCAAAACCCGTCTCTTGTCGCTTCCTAGATACTGAGCTAGAAGCCGAAATAGGCGAGAGGGTCAACAATGTAGAATATTCTTCAATTCAGCAGTTGCCTGTGAATTTGCCATAACTTGCAAAGTAGTAATCCGATTTTGATGCCGTTTGTTTTATTCAACACAGAATAGAGCCATTTATTGCACAGCACAATTGCAGAATAATCAAGTAATAGTTGCTGAGGACTTTAATGACATAATTATTCCGAAACTTTTTATTCGATTTTTTCACTCTATACCAATGAAAGAATCAAACGCACATAACTTCAGTTAGAAAAAAGATACTTTCATTCTGTAAAAAGTATTTTGAAGCAAATTAATTCTAGAATATGTCTGAATAAAAAGGTCAGAAACCGACATGTGACGGGTTTTGATCCCTGGCGTCACAATTGGTATTGGAGGTCAGAATTCTGATTTTGAAGACCGAATCGTTAGCAATTCATCAATACAAATCCAGAAAAAGTATTTCTGCATATTTGAAGCCTATCTTGGACACATGGAACGCATTATTAGGAGATTATGATGACGCTAATAATTATTGGACAGTGATGTGAATGAATTCACCTAAGCTGTCTCTCTGTCTTTGTGGCTGATCTTCTGGATATTGATCTGAAAAATGGCCTGATTTTTGGTGCGCCATCTGTAAGTGCCTTGTGCATTAGACATCGGCGCGATAGAAGTTGCTAATTAACAATTAATTCTCTATGTGTGTCCGTCTGTCTGTATCTCTCTCTGTCTCTCACTCTGTCTGTCTCTGTCTGTATCTGTCTCTGTCTATCTGTCTGTCTATCCCACACACACACACACGCACACACACACGCACACACACACACACACACACACACACACACACACACACACACACACACACACACACACACACACACATCCACACACACACACACACACACACACACACACACACACACACACACACACACACACACACATCACACACACATATATATATAGTTAAATATATATATATATGACCAGTATATCAAGTATATATTGTTGCAGGTCCCCCAAATATGACATGTAGCTGCGACTACTGTACTGACGCAGTGCCGTGTGGCTGCAGGCCCGGTTACGAAGGAGTAAACAGCATGTGTATCGGTAAGTTTCTTTTTCCTCTCATATCTTCATAATACTTATCTGTTCTTTTGACAATCTTCTTTTCATTTTCAAAGTTAGTATATAACGTGTAATAATAATTAGTCTAGTATGAATAAAGTATCGTAACGTGTTCAGCTGCGTATTAAAATTTTATGATCGATTCTGGTGACTTCGTCGATATCTTAGGACGCAGTGGCGTGGTGGTATGTTCTGTGCCTTGAAACCGCAGTTTCGTAGGTTCGAATCTACCTCAAGCCACTGCGTAGCGATAGCGACCATGGACAAGTTTCTCACCCACAATTGTCTGTAAGGAAGCACCTCACTCATCTCATCCTCGGGTGGCATAAAGGGCATCATCGTCATCGTTAAGCTATTAAGTAGCGCGTTAAAAAATTTCGCAATTACCGTACGATTAGGATTCATTGTTATCTAGTGCAGTTTGTGCTGTGATGAAGAAAAACGTAATGCAATGTTCTTGACCATGACCTTTGAGCTAAAGATGACCCCGAATGACAAAAACAATGTCACTAATGAATTCTACATACCGAAATCAGTCACATTTGAATTCACGTGCATATCTGTAAGAAACAAAAAAGTTCAATTTTCAATCATGGCCGACTGCGGCCATATTATATTTGGCCATTAGCCTTGTCATTCGCATCACGTCATGGCTTTCAGCTACCTAAGTAGTGCGTTTTAAATGTCTAGGGACCCACTGATTAAGTGGACGTGAGATATCTAGTGCACCATTCTGCTGAGATTCCGAAGAAATACATTATGCAACGGTGTTTCTTTTCCAGATATTAACGAATGTGCCGCTTCGACGAATCCGTGTGGAGCTAACGCCGATTGCAATAACACAGTTGGTGATTACGCGTGTACTTGCCACCCAGGCTACACCCTTCAGAATGAACGCTACTGCGAACGTTAGTATCAATCAATCAATCAATCAATCATCAATCAATCAATCAATCAATCAATCAATCAATCAATCAATCAATCAATCAATCAATCAATCAATCAATCAATCAATCAATCAATCAATCAATCAATCAATCAATCAATCAATCAATCAATCAATCAATCAAATCAATCCATCAATCCATCAAGCCGGTATACCCTTTACTAGACATCATAGCGAATTCAGTATCGGATAACATGACTGGCTACAATAGGATCCCAAAAGGGATCAAGATCCCGCGTGGCAGGGACACCTAAATCAGCGTTCAATCACAGTTTTAAAAATGAAGCATCATTATCGCTTAACAAACAGAATTGATCAGCTACACTCGAAAGTGTAAAACCTTAACTAAGCAAATCGTTAACTAAACGATATAGTTGAATTAAGAGTAAGGTGAAAGAATTTAATTTCCTTTATAATGAAGGTACGCAGTGCCTGGCTGAACTATACAGATATGGGGCTTGACGAATGCTTCAAGGAAGCGCATTCTAAACTTTAGGACCGGCGGATGTTATGGAGAAAGCACGAGTATTTGAGTGGGCATAAATGGGGCGGTTATTGCTGAAGCCCCTCGTGGGGGTAGGAGTGGTGTTCTGAGTCTAAATGGAAGAATCCTTTAAAGCAGTATACCTAACGTAAAAATGAGTATAACTAATCACATTAATTATTTGTCTTAATTATCTTGAAATTGCATGTGACCTTGCTGTTTAGTGTGTCAAAGACGAACTTACTACTAATAAGTCAGTTCTTTTGGCAGTTATGTTTCTAAAGTTCTTCTTAATTAAGTCAATTCTTTGAGTAGTTATGTTTCTAAACTTCTTCTTAGTTAAGTCAGTTCTTTGATTAGTTGTTTCTAAAACTCTTCTCAGTTAAGTCAGTTTTTTTATTAGTAATGTTTCTAAAGTTCTTTCTTAGTTAAGTCAGTTCCTTGAGTAGTTATGTTTCTAAAGTTCTTCTTAGTTAAGTCAGTTCTTCGAGTTGTGTTTCTGAGTAGTTATATTCTAAAGTTCTTCTTAGTTAAGTCAGTTCTCTTGAGTAGTTATATTTATAAAGTTCTTCTTAGTTAAGTCAGTTCTCTGAGTAGTTATATTTTAAAGTTCTTCTAAAACTCTTCTGAGTAGTAGTTCTTCTTAGTTAACGTCAGTTTCTTTTAATTAGTAATGTTTCTAAAGTTCTTTTTAGTTATGTCAGTTCCTCTGAGTAGTTATGTTTCTAAAGTTCTTCTTAGTTAAGTCAGTTCTCTGAGTAGTTATAGTTATTTCTAAAGTTCTTCTTAGTTAAGTCAGTTCAGTTCTCTGAGTAGTTATGTTTCTAAAGTTCTTCTTAGTTAAGTCAGTTCCTTGAGTAGTTATATTTCTAAAGTTCTTCTTAGTTAAGTCAGTTCTTTGATTGGTTATGATTCTAAAGTTCTTCTTAGTTAAGTCAGTTCTTTGAGTAGTTATATTCTAACGTTCTTCTTAGTTAAGTCAGTTCTCTGAGTAGTTATGTTTCTAAAGTTCTTCTTAGTGAAGTCAGTTCCTTGAGTAGTGATGTTTCTAAAGTTCTTCTTAGTTAAGTCAGTTCTTCGAGTGCTTATGTTTCTAAAGTTCTTCTTAGTTAAGTAAGTTCTTTAAGTGGTTATGTTTCTAAACTTCTTCTTAGTTAGTGTAGTCAGTTCTTTGAGTACTTATGTTTCTAAAGTTCTTTTTAGTTAAGTCAGTTCTTTGAGTGGTTACGTTTCTAAAGTTCTTAGTTAATTATATACAACTTTTGTTGGCTTTTAGGCTTTGAGCTAAGAAACATGCTTTGAAAGCTTTGTACATTTTTACAATTTCTTTGAGTTTGTTGATCTAACAGGCTGAAATCGCTTTTATTCCGATGAGTAGTCTACTTCTTAGCTCAATTAGTATCCTTAAAAGTCATAACCTGCACTAAATGTGATTATGATTGTTTTTCACAGCCTGTGATGCCGGTTGGTGGGGACCGAATTGTGCAAAAGTCTGCCAGTGCAGCTCTGACAACTGCACTAACACCGGTGGTTGCTCGACCTGTGCAAACAGTGGATACACCGGAGGAGATTGTGATTTGGATGTGGACGAATGTGCCTCTGTGCCTTCAAAATGCCCAAGTAACAGCGACTGCAATAATACCGACGGTTCTTACAACTGTATCTGCAGGGATTGGTATCAGGCCGTAGTGGATACTTGCGAGTGTAAGTTTTAAGTTTGTTTTACTGAGCACTTTGTAGTTACCTGGATATTTACATACAGCCTTTAAAATAATGTCTGTGGAGCTATTGCCATATATACTATCAGATTGCGGGCCTTGGTTCGTTAAGCGTTTGAGGCATTTCAGATTCATTCATTGATTACGAGGATTTATATAGGGCCCCTTCAAGGTTACTACTCAGGAGTAGATATGTTACGTTGTTCTATTTTATTTAACTGAGTCACTTTTAAATAATAAAATTGTCCCCTTTTTGGAGAACAATGACATTAATTTTCGGTGTTCTGGTCTTTTCTAAAGCCAGAAAAGCTTTCATGTAAAAATGTTGTAAATGTTTTACTTTCAGTTGGAGTATATATATATACACAGTCTAGAACTTGTTAGCCTACCTGTTATTTTGTATATTAAACATTTTAAGCAAGTTAATCAAATTTTGTAATGATGCTAATTGAACATTTATAATATTGACACTCCAAGAGCAAGCTGATCGCAGACACTCTCTATGCTAGTTGTACTGCACGGGTTCAATGCGGACATTATCCTATTAACATGATTATAAGCCCGAAGGTCTTTATCTTAATTGGTATAGAAAAGACTTGAACAACATGCTTCATGTGCCGAATCGATCTCACTATTAGCTCAGCATATTGAACGCATTTGTAATTTTACTGGATGGGATTTTAGTACTGGACGCATGCACTTACGACCATACAAAAGAGAGGTTAGTCGATGCTTTGCACATCATAAGGTGCCAGAATGACGGATTCTGCAAGAATGGTAACATCACCGCTGGAAACTATGCTTGTGACTGTCAACCAGGATTCACGGGGACACGCTGCGAAACAGGTAAGAAAATCTGAACAACTTATCAACTTTAAGTTTGTTGTTATTTAACGCTGCGCTCCCGCCAATACTATGGACGTGTTATGTTTGCAAAAACTTGTATGCAAAGCTAGTTTTAAGGTATGCTATACTCATTGAAGGAACAGAGCTCTACTTGTTTTATGATTTAAAACAGCTTACGTTAGTCACTGTTAGTCTTACGTAATCCAATACAAAAACCTGCATTGCTTGTTGGTAAGACAATCCTCCTTATCGAAACGTAATAGAGTGCGAAGGTTTGCAATTATGGTTTAAAGTAACTGAGGAATTGCGTGTAGGCGTCGCTATTGAATAGTATATTCATGATTAAAACGAATGTAGAGGAGTAATTAGGTTAGACTTAATAAAACCAGGGCTACATAAGATCAGATGTTGTTTTGCTGCGTTTACGAATTCTAAAAAGAAGAAGCGATTTGCACAGTCTGCATTCAATTTTACACCTTCGTGCCTTGGTATTGAATAGTATATTCGTTATTAAAACAACTATAGAGAAGTAGTAATGTTATACCTGATTAAAGCAAAGCTATATAAGATCAGATGTTGTTGCTGCTTTTGCGAATACTAGATAGAAGAAGCGATTTGCAAAGTCTGCATTCATTTTACACTTGCGTGCTGTATAAGACGATCTCCATTTATGCATATCGCAGATATCGACGAATGTGTGAGCACGCCTTGTATGTACGGTGGGGGATGTGTGGACGAAGTAAACGGCTTCAGTTGTAACTGTACTGAGAACCATTATGGAAGCTTCTGCCAATACAGTAAGTATTCACGCTCATTCTGCTTAGAGTTGCAACATTTGTTCTATAAATCGTGATTCACGTAGTTTTGTGAGGTAAGGGAATTTCTAACTTTATTAAGTAGGCCAGCTTGGTATGTGCAATACAATACAACAGTATTTGATATTGCCGTCCTTCCAAAGTTCAGAATTGCACACGACCATACGACAGAACACCGATGGTGCAAAGCATTATTGTGAGTGAAGGACTTGCATAAGGTTCCTACAGAGAGACAGAAAGACAGACAGAGACAGAGACAACAGAGACAACAGAGACACAGACAACAGAGACACAGACAACAGAGACACAGACAACAGAGACACAGACAGAGAGACGGACATAGAGAAACAGAGAGGCAGGCAGGCAGAGACAAAGACAGAGGCAGAGACAGAGCCCAGAAGATAGTCGTGTATCTAACATAATGCGTCCTGGAGCAGTCTACCATTAAACCTACGAACTAATTCGTTACAGACAGCTCAAGAAAGATTTTCAAACATTCCTAAGACGCACCTCTTCGGATGTGTTAGATTGCCACGATATGCGCGGTTGTGATCATCTTAAAAGGAACTTCTCAAGTAAACAAAAACATACAAGTATAAATATTTGGTTTATATAAAAATATATGACTAATAAAAATCAATTTGCGTTAAGTTTGTGAGAATACGATGCTTTTATACTATATTAATTTTATTTTATATTTATTGCAGACGCGACCATAACAGTTGTCATCGCTATCAGTAAGTCCGTTAAATAAATTGCTTTCTTTCTGGTTCTGTGTTTTGTTTCTGATTGTGCTTTCTTTCATTCCGTTTTGTCTCACATGCGCAATGTTTTATACAATACAATACAACTGTCTTTAATATCGCCCTTCTTCCTCGGCGGCGCAGAAGCAGTTATATTGCAGAGCAACTGTGCGCGAAGGACTTGCTCAAGGTCCCTACTCAGTAACCGCCCCGAAAGAGGATCGAACCCGTACTCTCCGCGTTACAGGTCAACCGCTCTAACCAGTCGGCCACCGTTATGTCTTGTGCGAACGCTGTCACCTGTCCTCGCTCTATACCCTATATCGACGCAACTTGGTCCAGAGACTCTGAATATTCATTCCATCTTCTGCTTTCGACGGGAATCCGCTGGTTGGTCCACGTGTGTGCCTGTGCCCACCACTACCGCCTTTCTAGCTTACTGTGCATTTTTGGCTAGCTGATGTACTATATTCGTTCGTAATGACATTTAACATAATAAAGGCTGTCGCAGAGAGCGCCTCTGAGTAGATGTATTGAAGGGGCGCTATATAAATGTTCATTTACATTACATTACATTATGATAGATAGCGATAATACTTTTAATAGTGATGTTAGTGCATATCAATTGAGTTTTCTAAAAGATACTAGACCAGGCCGATGGTTGTTCCGTAGCCGAACTACCCGGCCCAGAAGTGTACCCTATTTTTGAAGATAATCCAACAGATATATGAATTTATCTATAATGCTTTGGATAAAGGGTCAATAGTTTGAGATAAGTTGCCTACAACTTGGGGAATGTGTGTTGTGATGTACCCATACAACTCCGACTGTAAGGAAGTGCCTTAGAAAATTCAAGTCTCTTGGCTGTGGTGGGGTAGGAATAAGGCAAGAAAAACCATCACTAAAACGCCACAGGTTATTTGCGTGACCACCGAAGGACGATAGAAACTATCTAACCCACCTACTTTACAAGAACATGTACTGACATTATTGAGCAAATTATTGAGTAACTCCTGGGCGGGATTTACAATCAGGCCCCACTGGCTTGTCGCCCCGAACAAGCCGAACTGTACCATATTATTAACTGCTTTAAGTTGCGGTTGTGTCAACTTGAATTTATTTCTGTTAAACTAATACTTGATTATGATGACCTGAACAGCAAGGTCATTTAATTAGTCATGGATGGTACATGCAAGCTAAACAAAATATAACCCTATCGATGACATGGAGTGAGGTCTTACAATTACACGTTTCTGACTGTAAAATGCCATTTCATTTCAGTCTGTGCTGACAATTGTACAACGTCAGGATGCCAGACCCGTGGCGCTGGCCAATGCGATTATTGCGACGAAGGGTTTGGCCTAACGGTTAACTATACCTGTGACGGTATGCATTTTAACATATCGCAGTAATTAAAATAGTTAATTGTCAACCGGATATTGTTCCTTATACTCCATCTAGGGATATGCGCTGAATAGAAGCAGCGCTCGTTAATGATGACGTGGCCGGCCAACGATTAGCTATTAAGTAGCATCATGGAAATTGTCGTTTAGGATTGAGATAATAATAATAAATGAATAATATTAATAATAATATTAATTCTTTAATTATGACGCACTGTGCAGTACAAGGTACATTTTATTAGATCAACAATGGTACATGAACACAAATCACAGAAGAATATAAATCTAGCAAAGAGATGTCTGAAATACCATGCAAACTTCAGACATATTGCAATTCTTTGCATACTTAGGCTAATCTAGGAACCTGCGAGCTTCGATATTAGAATCGAAAACGAATCGGACGGCATTATTCGATTCGATTCAAGAATGACGTCATGATGCGAAACATTTTCGAATATTGAAGGAATGTGATGGTATAACCATTAACGCGTATTGTTGTAAACTAATTATTTGAATTGTTTACTGCGCCTCGATTGGTAATTGCAATTGTTACATGCAAATCGGCACGCGGCGATATGTATGCATGTATGTATGTATGAGCACTTGCAAGGCCGTAGCCAGGATTTTGTTTCGGGGGGTGTTTACTCGTTCTTGAACATGCTGACGCAACCAAGTCAACCGTCTATAAGGGTTTTGGAGGAGCGTTGTGAGCTCTCAAAGCACTGTAGAGCTTATCATCTAAGTTCACATGAGTGCTCTTAGTTCTTACACCGTATATGTTTAGCCTAAATGCAATATTTAGAAAATTTTATATCCTACATTATTTTATTTCGGGGGGTGTTTAAACACCCAAAACAACCCCCTAAATACGGCCTTGAGCACTTGTTATAGCGCCCCTTCTAGATTTCTACTCAGAGGCGCTCCCGACTACTGCGCGGACACTGAATCGGAGTTTCACGCCGAAACGCATGAGCAATTGCGAGTGAAGGACTTGCCCAGGGTCCCTACGCTGCGCTTGAGGTGGATTCGAACCCACAACCCTCCGGCTGCAAGGCACCGAACATACCCCTACACCACCGCGCCCCACAAACTCATAAGCGGCTGCGACTGCCGCTGTTAAGTACACACTGCAGGAATATCAAACTTTTAACCCCCGATTCGATTCGACTGAAAATTTGTGATGCGCAGGTTCGTTACTTAATCCAGCTTTAACAAGCCATTCAAAACTTGGTGTCATTGCTATGCATTCCGAGATAATTGACTGAAATCACGATTTCCAATTAAAATAATATATGTCGTTCATTCATTCATTCATTCCGATAATTTATATAGCGCCTCTTCAAGAAACCCACTCAGAGGCGCTCCCAGCCCAGACACGGCTAAAAAAGTGTGATTTGCATACTTATAAAAGGCAGGCGAATCTAGCCGAGGCATCAATCGCAAGTCTAGTGGGAGGCCATTCCAGATGGAGGGACCCACAATCGAAAAGGCTCGAGGCTGTTATGTCGCATCTACTGATTAATGTATTATATTTTCAAACGACTAATTTTCGTAATTTCAGTTTGTTCCGAACATTGCACAACGTACGGATGTAATAACACGAATGCTTACGAATGTGATAGATGCGACATGGGATATGGACTCAACTCAAGCAATGCCTGCGAACGTAAGATCTCTATTTCCTTGACATAACGGTCACGAATTTCGGTAATCCTCCAGTTTAGGTGCCCTAATTATTTTGCATTGGCAAATTTGGCATATTTTATAAATTGTCAATTTAAAATGGAAGCTGGATTGAGGAAAATTATTCTTTACCTAAATGGAAGCTGGATTGAGGAAAATAATTGCGTGAATGGAAGCTGGACTGAAAAATTGTTTATCGTGAAACTAGAAGTTGATCATTTCTTAAATAGAAAGGGGATTGGTGAAAAGAATTCTTGTTAAATAGAAGTAGGATTGATGAAAACATAAAGTGCAGCCTGATTGGATACCAACGCAAACTAATTTGTGCACCTGAAGTTTCTTAAATATTTTCCAAAGCAATGTTAGAATCGAAAGCGGTCGTTTAACAGACGCATGTTACTGTAACTTATATGGGAGAGATGTGTACAAATAATAATAACTTATTTCTAGAACCCGATAAATTGAAGCTTAAATAACATGTCATGGCAAATTTCAGCCTGTTCACTTTACTGCACAACGTACGGATGTAACACCACGGGTGCCGGCAAATGTGATATATGTGACGCCGGATATGACCTAACTGCAAATGAAACATGCGAGCGTGAGTATTATCTAACTAGATATTTGCCCGTCCTAAGACGGTAAGGTTAAGGGAGCTCGCAATTAAGTAAGAAATAAGAATTTAAATACTTGGTTCAGTTTCTTCTACATATCTGTAAAATAGTACAAGTTTTGTTTGTCTTCACCTTTTCTTAGCATACCTTTCAACAACATCTTTAGCTGATTCTACAACTACAGTTCCAACAGCAATATCCCCAACTTCAACTATAACAATTCCAAAAACTACAGCCCAACTGTAGCTTGGACTCTAGTGAATGCATTAGCTCCAATGACAACATCTTCTATTATTCTAATAGCTAATGTAACACAGCTTCCATCCTTCACAATTCCTATAGACAGGCCAACATCCTATTAGCATATAGGGCCTATGTTTAACCTCATAACTGTTTTATAGATGATTTCATACGCTAAATATTAGATTCTGAGGTGTTTGGTGTAATCTTTCTTTAAACATTTCTTAATTTAAGCCAGTTTATTTTTGTTGGGTAGGCCTACGCATTTCGATCCAGAGTTTCTATAGAACTCTACGATGCAAAATCATGATACGATCTTCTGTTTTAATTGTATCCATAAGACTGTTTTTATTACTGAATGCATATTTGATGTTTGAGACACTTCGTAATTTAGTTTGCGTTACTTTGTAGCAATTACTACGTCAGCATTCACTACATCAACAGTACCTGCAACTACAACTTTAGTTCTGTCGACAACCCAACTACAAACCACTGGACCTCAGCTAACAAATGCTACAGAATTTTCAACGAGCATTGAGTGTATGTATAATTTTTTATTTGTCATGCAAAAATCTCACCATTTTACAGTGCCTTTACAACGTCTGGAATATGCCTTCGCTTGCTCAAATGAAGCTCAGTGGATGCTATTCCAAGGTTTTGATTTGCAGTTGCATCACCGAGTCCGAAACTTCCAGTTCGCAGAGGGATATGTCAGTGTATGGGACACGGTACCGATAAGTTAGTACCCACGTCCTCCGCTTGTGACGCGGAGGATGTGGGTAATGACCTCCATTGAGACAGTATCAACTTACTCCCGAATCGTAAGATGAAATATATCGGAGTCCCTGCCACGGCATGGCTGTGTTACGGCGCCATATAAATTGTCGTCGTCATTATTACATACTGGGTATTTTAGAGAAATAAAAACGTCATTGTTTCAGCTTGCTTTCCTACTCAGATGCGTTAAATTTCCATGAGTTTGATGCAGTCTATCCGTTTTAAGGGGAATCAGGATAGCGGTTGGAAATTGATTTGACGTTGTTTCTGTGTTTCTCTTAGCCACTCAAATGACGACAACAGTATTGGCGACAACTTCAAGTACAGCTTACACTGACACTTCAACTGAAGCTGCAACCTCAGGTAAAACGACAAATTCCGCCCCCGAGACAACTTCAGCCACAACAGTAACTGTACCCCAAACGACAACTGTTCCCTCCACGACAAATTTAGGCTCAGCCACAGTTCCACCGACGACTTTCACCCCAACGACAACTGTCACCTCAACGACAACAGTACCCATAACAGAGACGTCAGCTTCAACGACTACTTCATCCCCAACGACAAGCACAGACGTATTGACAACTTCAGCAACGACTTCAACCCCAACGACAACTACACTTCCAACATCAACTTCAACCCCAACTACAAGTTCAGCCACAACTACAACTTTAGCCCCAATTACAACTTCACCCTCAGCGACAACTACACTTCCAACAACAACTTCAGCGCCAATTACAACTTTAGCCTCAGAAACTACTTCAGCTCCAATTACAACTTTACCCTCAGTTACAACTTCAGCTCCAATTACAACTTTAGCCTCAGAAACTACTTCAGTTCCAATTACAACTTCAGCCTCAATTACTACTTCAGCTCCAATTACAACTTTAGCCTCAGTTACAACTTCAGCTCCAATTACAACTTTGGCCTCAGTTACTACTTCAGCTCCAATTACAACTTTACCCTCAGTTACTACTTCAGCTCCAATTACAACTTTAGCCTCAGTTACAACTTCAGCTCCAATTACAACTGCAGCCTCAGTAACTACTTCAGCTCCAATTACAACTTCAGCCTCAGTAACTACTTCAGCTCCAATTACAATTTCAGCCTCAGAAACTACTTCAGCTCCAATTACAACTTTAGCCTCAGTTACAACTTCAGCTCCAATTACAACTTTAGCCTCAGAAACTACTTCAGTTCCAATTACAACTGAGGCCTCAGTAACTACTTCAGCTCCAATTACAACTTTAGCCTCAGAAACTACTTCAGCTCCAATGACAACTTTAGCCTCAGTTACTACTTCAGCTCCAATTACAACTTTACCCTCAGTTACAACTTCAGCTCCAATTACAACTTTAGCCTCAGTTACAACTTCAGCTCCAATTACAACTTTAGCCTCAGTAACTACTTCAGCTCCAATTACAACTTTAGCCTCAGTAACTACTTCAGCTCCAATTACAACTTTGGCCTCAGTTACTACTTCAGCTCCAATTACAACTTTGGCCTCAGAAACTACTTCAGCTCCAATTACAACTTTAGCCTCAGAAACTACTTCAGCTCCAATTACAACTTTAGCCTCAGTTACTACTTCAGCTCCAATTACAACTGCAGCCTTAGTAACTACTTCAGCTCCAATTACAACTTCAGCCTCATTAACTACTTCAGCTCCAATTACAACTTTAGCCTCAGTAACTACTTCAGCTCCAATTACAACTTTGGCCTCAGTTACTACTTCAGCTCCAATTACAACTTTGGCCTCAGAAACTACTTCAGCTCCAATTACAACTTTAGCCTCAGAAACTACTTCAGCTCCAATTACAACTTTAGCCTCAGTTACTACTTCAGCTCCAATTACAACTGCAGCCTTAGTAACTACTTCAGCTCCAATTACAACTTCAGCCTCAGTAACTACTTCAGCTCCAATTACAACTATAGCCTCAGAAACTACTTCAGCTCCAATTACAACTTCAGCTTCAGTTACTACTTCAGCTCCACTTACAACTTTAGCCTCAGTTACTACTTCATCTCCAATTACAACTTCAGCTTCAGTTACTACTTCAGCTCCACTTACAACTTTAGCCTCAGAAACTACTTCAGCTCCAATTACAACTTTAGCCTCAGTTACTACTTCAGCTCCAATTACAACTTTAGCTTCAGTTACTACTTCAGCCACAATTACAACTTTAGCCTCAGTAACTACTTCGGCTCCAATTACAACTTTAGCCTCAGTAACTACTTCAGTTCCAATTACAACTGAGGCCTCAGTTACTACTTCAGCCACAATTACAACTTCACCCTCAATGACAACTACCCTTCCAACACCAACTTCATCTCCAATTACATCTTTAGCTTCAGTAACTACTTCAGCTCCATTTACAACTTTAGCCTCAGAAACTACTTCAGCTCCAATTACATCTTTAGCCTCAGTAACTACTTCAGCTCCAATTACAACTTCAGCCTCAGTTACTACTTCAGCTCCAATTACAACTTCACCCTCAATGACAACTACCCTTCCAACACCAACTTCAGCTCCAATTACAACATTACCCTCAGTTACAACTTCAGCTCCAATTACAACTACAGCCTTAGTAACCACTTCAGCTCCAATTACAACTTTAGCCTCAGAAACTACTTCAGCTCCAATTACAACTTTAGCCTCAGAAACTACTTCAGCTCCAATTACAACTTCAGCCTCAGTTACAACTTCAGCTCCAATTACAACTGCAGCCTCAATTACAACTTCAGCTCCAATTACAACTTTAACCTCAGAAACTACTTCAGCTCCAATTACAACTTCAGCCTCAGTAACTACTTCAGCTCCAATTACAACTTCAGCCTCAGTTACTACTTCAGCTCCAATTACAACATTACCCTCAGTAACTACTTCAGCTCCAATTACAACTTTAGCCTCAGAAACTACTTCAGCTCCAATTACAACTTTAGCCTCAGAAACTACTTCAGCTCCAATTACAACTTTAGCCTCAGTAACTACTTCGGCTCCAATTACAACTGAGGCCTCAGTTACTACTTCAGCCACAATTACAACTTCACCTTCAATGACAACTACCCTTCCAACACCAACTTCAGCTCCAATTACAACATTACCCTCAGTTACAACTACTTCAGCTCCAATTACAACTTCATCCTCAGTAACTACTTCAGCTCCAATTACAACTTTAGCCTCAGAAACTACTTCAGCTCCAATTACAACTTTAGCCTCAGAAACTACTTCAGCTCCAATTACAACTTTAGCCTCAGTTACAACTTCAGCTCCAATTACAACTGCAGCCTCAGTTACAACTTCAGCTCCAATTACAACTTTAACCTCAGAAACTACTTCAGCTCCAATTACAACTTCAGCCTCAGTAACTACTTCAGCTCCAATTACAACTTCATCCTCATTTACAACTTCAGCCCCAACGACAACTATATTTTCAACATCAACTTCAGTCCCAACTACAACACTAGCCACAACTTCAGTACCAATTTCAAATTCACCATCAACGACAACTGCACTTTCAACATCAACTTCAGTCCCAACCACAACTACAGCCCCAATTACAACTACACTCCCAGCACCAACTTCATCCGCGACTACTACTCCATCTATAACTTCATCCCCAACGACGACTGCAGTTCCAGCTACAACATCAGCTCCAACGATAACTTCTTCAGTAGCAATATCAACACAAACAGCTGGTGCATCGACTGTGACTGCGACAACTGTTCCCCTGACAAATGAAACTGTTACCCAATCTACTGTCCCGATAGCCACCTCCTTTACCCCGGATAATTTGCCTCTTACCACTACAAATCGGGAAGTATTCGATGTCACAACTGAAACGTCAGGTATTATCAGATGCTTGTCCCGATAGCAATTACAGTGTAATCTATTTCAAATGCGGCCTTAACGTTAGCTAAACCGTACCTGCATCTACAGTAATAGTCTCAGCTTCGATTTTAGCTTAAACTACAGTACAACTTCTAACAGTTTTAGCCTCAATCTCCTCTTCAGCTTCATTGATTGCAGTGGCTCTAACAAGAGTGACTGCAGTCGGTCCAATGACTAATGGAACCCAAATTCTATTTACCATTTATCAGTTCCCAGATGCCACCACTTGCCGCCGTCCTATTGTTATAGGCTTATAACTGACTGATGGACTGTTTTCATATATATAATTCCATGTTATAAACTTTGCGTCGCTCTTTTATTGATATAATTGGTTCGTTTAGAAATCATTCAAATATTAATTTGTGTTGGTTGAACGTTTTGAAGAGTTTCGTCCGCGAAATCTCTTAGATGTACACGATTTCTATAGCGAGTGTTTGGTTTTCGACCTTGTTCATTTTTCAATTAAATCATCGGGTGAGGTCCTTCGCAACCGGTGCCCGTTTGAATTGGTTCCACGCTATTCAAAGTCCCAGTGTACGGAGCGTGTTTGCCCGAGATTTTATTCTCTTAAATAAGTCATCATCGGTATACGTGCCGGTGTCCCGAGATATTCTATCCCCCCTAAAGCATATCCACGGATGGAATAAACCGGTTTAGAGTATCCGGGGGCGATAAACCATTCTATCCCCCATCGTCGTAAATTAATTTCGATCGCGTACAAACGAAAGATACGTCAAAATTAAAAAATTTTAAGTAAATTAATTTCAGGTCGACGTACAAACTAAAGATACGCAACTTAGAAATTTTATGTGTACAAAAATGCAAACTAGTACGACTGAATACAGAAACGCTAAAGGGGATACTCATGTATGGGGATACTCTATTTCGTGATACCGGCATTTTGACGCACAAAGGCGCATGAGACGTGAGCGCTAACCAATGTAGTGTGTATCACGCTCTTTTAACCTTTTTCATTTGTAATTTCTCATAAAATGTTTAAACCACTTAAGAAACGTCGTTTGCTTTGGTTCTCGGATAATCGAAGGGGTTTAACGTTTAAAAAAAATCTTTTACCTAGTCGTGTTGATATTGTTTTAACTCTAAGACAACAATGGTTTCAATATTGGATAGTTTCTTCTTTAAGTTATGTTTTTACATTTGTATGCAGCGAATCCAACAGAAGCGGGGATTACTTCAACTGTTGTTCAAACTAAAACTTTAACCACAACTTCAGCCTCAGCTGAAATTACAACTTCAGCTGAAACGACAACTTTAGCCCCAACAACAATTTCAACCCAAACGACAATTTCAATTCCAACAATTTCATTCCAAACTACGTCTTTAGCCCCAACGACAACTTCATTCCAAACGACATCATCAGCTCCAACGACAACTTCATTCCACACGACATCTCCAGTCCCAACGACAACTTCAGCCCAAACTACATCTCCAGTCCCAACGACAACTTTAGCCCAAACGACATCTTCAGTCCCAACGACAACTTTAGCCCAAACGACATCTTCAGTCCCAACGACAACTTTAGCCCAAACGACATCTTCAGTCCCAACGACAACTTTAGCCCAAACGACATCTTCAGTCCCAACGACAACTTTAGCCCAAACGACATCTTCAGTCCCAACGACAACTTTAGCCCAAACGACATCTTCAGTCCCAACGACAACTTCAGCCCAAACGACATCTCCAGTCCCAACGACAACTTTAGCCCAAACGACATCTTCAGTCCCAACGACAACTTTAGCCCAAACGACATCTCCAGTCCCAACGACAACTTCGGCTCAAACGACATCTTCAGTCCCAACGACAACTTCGGTTCAAACGACATCTTCAGTCCCAACGACAACTTTAGCCCAAACAACATCTTCAGTCCCAACGACAACTTTAGCCCAAACGACATCTTCAGTCCCAACGACAACTTTAGCCCAAACGACATCTTCAGTTCCAACAACAACTTCATCCCAAACGACATCTCCAGTCCCAACGACAACTTTAGCCCAAACGACATCTTCAGTCCCAACGACAACTTTAGCCCAAACGACATCTCCAGTCCCAACGACAACTTCGGCTCAAACGACATCTTCAGTCCCAACGACAACTTCGGTTCAAACGACATCTTCAGTCCCAACGACAACTTTAGCCCAAACGACATCTTCAGTCCCAACGACAATTTTAGCCCAAACGACATCTTCAGTCCCAACGACAACTTTAGCCCAAACGACATCTTCAGTTACAACGACAACTTCATCCCAAACGACATCTTCAGTCCCAACGACAACTTTAGCCCAAACGACATCTTCAGTCCCAACGACAACATTAGCCCAAACGACATCTTCAGTCCCAACGACAACTTCAGCCCAAACTACATCTTCAGTCCCAACGACAACTTTAGCCCAAACGACATCTTCAGTCCCAACGACAACTTTAGCCCAAACGACAACTTCAGTCCCAACGACAACTTTAGCTCAAACTACATCGCCAGTCCCAACGACAACTTCAGCCCAAACGACATCTTCAGTCCCAACGACAACTTTAGCCCAAACGACATCTTCAGTCCCAACGACAACTTTAGCTCAAACGACATCTTCAGTCCCAACGACAACTTCATCCCAAACGACATTTTCAGTCCCAACGACAACTTTAGCCCAAACGACATCTCCAGTCCCAACGACAACTTTAGCCCAAACGACATCTTCAGTCCCAACGACAACTTTAGCCCAAACGACATCTTCAGTCCCAACGACAACTTTAGCCCAAACGACTTCTTCAGTCCCAACGACAACTTCAGCCCAAACGACATCTTCAGTCCCAACGACAACTTCAGACCAAACGACATCTCCAGTCCCAACGACAACTTCATTCCAAACGACATCTTCAGTCCCAACGACAACTTCATTCCAACCGACATCGTCAGCCCCAACGACAACTTCAGCCCCAACGATAATTTCAGCTCCATCGACAACTTTATTCCAAACGACAATTTCAGCCCCAACGACAACTTCAGTCCCAACGACAACATTATTCCAAACGACAATTTCAGCCCCAACGACAATCTCAGTCCCAACGACAACTTCAATCCCATCGACAATTTCACGTCATGCTACAACTTCAGCATCGACGGCAACTTTAACCCCAATAATAACATCAATCATAACAGCAACTTCTATTCCAAGATCATCGGTTGCCCCTTCGACCACTTTAGCCCCAATTACAACGTTTACTTTAGCCACATCCGCCATTTCAGCTGATACCACAACTGCACCACCAACTTCAATTTTGCCACCACCAACTACAGTAACTTCAACTTTGGCTGCAACTTCAACTTTAGTTCCAACTTTAACAACAACCAGAACTTCTCTTGTAGCTACAGCTGAAGCATCAACTTCAGCCTTAGCACCTAATTCAATTTTAGATGAAACTTCAGCTGTAGTTCCAACTTCAACTTTAGCCCCAACCACAACTTTAGCGCCGATCACAACATTAGCCCCAACTTCAACTTTGACACCAACTTCATCTTCAACAACTTTAGTTGATGCACCTACTTCAACTTTCGCCCAAAGTACACCTTTAGCCTCAAGTTCACCTTCAGCCCCATCAATAACTTTAGCACCAACGAGCTCTTCACCTCTGGCTTCCAGCCTGTTCGCAACTTCGACTTCAGATACAACTATATCCCCAATAACAAACAATGCAACAGCAATTACACAAACACTTGTTGCATCTACTGCGACTAAGACAACTGCTCCCGTGACATACGAAACCACGGCCCAACCTACTGTCCCACTAACCGCTTCCGGATTCCAGAATAATTTGTCACTTACCACGACGATTCTAGATGTACTAGAAGTCACAAGTAAAACCTCAGGTATTTACACTTGTTGGTCGACTAAGGATAGAGATCATCCTCATCATCACTAACATCATGATCGCTTCCGTTGGCTTTCCTTCTCAGATGCGTAAAATTACGATGAGTTTGGTGCAGTCATTCCCTTTTAAGGGGAAATAGGATTGCAGTATTGGAAATTTATTTCTGGTTGTTTCTGCATTTCTGTTAGCAGCTCAGGTGACGACAACAGTATTGGCGACTACTTCAACGATTGCTTACACTGACACTTCAACCTCACCTTCAACTTCAGCTACAGTTACAATCCCAGGTAAAACGACATAGCTAAAGCTTAAGACTAGTGATGTTTAATTGCGGGTTGAAATAAATTCCGAGGAATTCTTAGTGCAAGTGTCTTACCATTGAACTATATCCCCTCAAATGTAACAACTTCACTAACAAGCAATTTTGTCCTGTGTATTGTATGATGTCGGCTGACAACGATTTCGCAGGAATTGTAAATGACTTTGAAATGTTTCTATTTCTTTCAGCTTGTGGTGACCATTGCACAACGTACGGGTGTAACGAAACGGGTCCCGGCAAATGCGACCGTTGCGATGCGGGATATGTCTTGAATTCATCTAACACATGTGTCCGTAAGTCAGTGTTTTAATTTTATTTTGCTTCTGGCATAACACGATGTAATCAAAGCCATAGCAGTGACTTGGGATATAAATTAAATTCTTCTTGTGTTTGCGAAGATACTTCTCTTTCAAAGTATAATTCTTGCTTTTATACCTAGCAGCGGGATGTTTTATACATAGCCAGCAGCAGTAAAGGACTTTAAGATATTTTTATTTCTTTCAGCTTGTGCTCAACACTGCACAACGTATGGATGTAATGCCACGGGTGCTGGCAAATGCGACCGTTGCGATACGGGATTTATCTTAGGTTCAAGTGGCACATGTGACAGTAGGTCAATTTTTAATTTTGCTAAATTAATAGTCTTAATTTTCTTGTATTTGAATGTAATGTTTGTAATGTGAATACCGAGTGAAAATGCTATCAATCTCACGTGAAGTTTCAGTAATATTTTTCTAGTCATTTACCGTACTACGACCGTTTCTAAAGATATTCAAATATGTGTAATTGTGTATCTGTTGTCGCAGATATTGCACTGGTTAAATTTAATTCGTTTCAGCTTGTTCCGCACACTGCACTACGTACGGATGTAGCAACGCGGGTAACTACAGATGCGATCGCTGTGACATGGGATATGGTTTAAATTCGATTTTCACATGTGAAGGTAATTCCGTTTGAAAACGTACTTCTTGAATAATCGGATAAATAAATAAAGTAAGTAAGTATGTTCTTTATTATATCAGTTGCTTATCCGCACTCTGCCAGACTCTGGCGTAGGCCTACATACGTCTTAATAACAATCAATTGTCAATATGAGCACAGCATTCTAACTAGAAACCTATTGCCCTGTTGATTATCTGCAAGAGGTAGGCAACGGTCGTGCGATCGTGGTCGCAGGGTACTATTGCTGGGGCTTGTTTGGTGGAAGTAACCTATGCCGGGCCGGGGTTCATCAGGACCGCTTGGAAAAGACGGGTGTCGGCTTCAAGACAAAGTCGCTTAAATGTTGGGTACAGGGTAGTCTTCAGAAGGTACCGGAGGCGGATTAGCTTGCTTATTACTGACTGGAGTCGGCTCCTATCCTGTTGTCCCGCAAACCCCATCACGCAAAGAGTAAACTAGCCAATGTTGTTGCATGTACTACGTCATAAAGTTTCGGACCCGTGAGACCATGCTCAACAAGAATGCGCTGGGCATGCATTTATTGACTTGTATTACAGAATATCGGGTTATATGTGGCTCAAAGCTGAGAACTTCTGTAAACTTAACCCCTTGGACATTCACGCTCGAGACCTCGTAAATCCCTGGCTTACTTCCGCAACAATGTCATGCCCTGCACGCCCCTCGGCTGTCTGATCACCATCTCAAAGGTTTTTTTCTTACTTAGTTTAAAATTACATGTTTACGCCCATCGGGACGCATGGTCGAGTTCGTTTGCCACTGTGGCACAGTTTGATGAGTGTACCATCAGATAAGTATCATTGCATATTTGATACGCCTATTTTTTTGGGTGGGCCGCTTTAAATTTTTTGAAATTGTTGTAATAAAGTTGGCTGGGTCTAGACCCCACCCGAACCCTGAACAATACTAGAGTAGATAATAACAATGGCGGAAATTAGACAATTGTTTTTCTGGTTTGAAAACCCCAATCTCCACGATAGGCGAGTATCCTCAATTTGTAACTGCAAAATTTAAAAGTAGAACCTTTCGGCTGTATAGCCTGAGTGTTACGAGTTGCGGATTTGCGATAAGAACAAACGAAGTAATAGCCTAGAGGGCGGCACCTTCAAAAGGGCGGCAGAACTCAAAAATAAAAAAATAACAAAGGTTTAAAACTGCATGAAAGAATAATATAAATACAATCTTGATTATATTAAAGCGAGCATTTTGGATTATAAATACAAGGAGCGGTAAACAGCTAGACCTATGAGAGACAGTTTGCCAAACCAGGCTGTATTTGTTGCTGCACCGTAAATGAAAGTACTTGTAAATGTTCGAATGGAAAGCCAAACGCATTACAGGATTTGTTATAATTTAAAACAGAATATGTGGTCGCATTTATGGCTGCGGTCATGATTTCTAAGAAGAAACTCTCGCCAATAATCTGTGTCTTCTGGTTAAATCAGTTTTTGATGTCGTGTTTTAATTATGTCTTTCTTCAAAGTTCCTTAGTAAAAGATAAGCCTTGCTTTAGTCGTCAAATATACTCGTTCACCGCTGCTTTTGACAACATTATCAAAGATGAAGCCATTTAATCATTCCAGGTTGTTCACAACACTGTGTAACATACGGATGTAACGTTACGGGTGCTGCGAAGTGCGATGAGTGTGATATGGGATACGGCTTAAATAATTCAACTGGCGCATGCGAGGGTATGACTTTTAACAAATTTCATGCAGTATTTGCGACTAATTATAACTTTTGTCTGTATTGCTGCGTCAGATAGTTCAATGAATCGATTGACATTTGAATAGAAAGCCATTGGTGCATGGGAAAAGCAGTCAAGCGTTACAATTATACATCCAATGCAATCATACATAATAATATTTATGATGAGCTGTCGTTAAGTGTCCAGCCGCATAAACTATTTGGTATTACTGAAGAATTTGCGCTTATATATTGCGGGTAATGAAACCAAGGTCGTATCTAGGGGTGTTTTTGGTGTTTAAGCACCACCAGAAATTAAATAATATAAAAATGAAATAGGCGTTTGACTCGGTTGCTTGCTCAAGGACGAGTTAACCCTCTCCCAAACAAAATCGTGGCTACGGCCTTGAATGGAACTACTGTAAGACTTTGTTTTTTTAATTAACCAAACTGATTTTTAAAAGCAATAACTAAAACTGAGACATTTCTTTCCAGCTTGTTCTGCGCATTGTACAACGTACGGATGTAACAACACTGGTGCTGGCAAATGTGATTTTTGTGACTTTGGATATGGTTTGAATTCAACTGGAGCATGTGACGGTATGTATGATTAAAGCGCTTATCTCGGTTGTGGCTCATACTATCTTTATGTTACAGTTTGATTATAAAAGTAAGTAAGTAAGTATATCCTTTATTGAAACAACCAATTGCTAACCGCATTTTGATGAACATAGCTCATCAAATAGAACAAATTAAGTATAAAGCATCCGTGTGACAAATGTTTTACGAGATAGAGAGTTTCCCTTAGGTATAATTCTGTTGTGGGTTCTGAGGCGTAATGAGTATGAAACAGTAACTTGTATTCAAATGTTGGACTTGGGTAATATTGTATTCATTGGTCTAAATTTCAGCTTGTACTCCCAATTGTACGACGTACGGATGTAACAACACTGGTGCTTACCAGTGTGATCGTTGCGATGCCGGATTGATCCTTTCGCCAAACAGAACATGTGACCGTATGTATTAGTGCTGAAAGTTTTAATGCTATTTTCTTTAGTGATGATTCATAGCTATGAAGCGCATAAGAATGGAGGTGTTTTATTATAAAGGACTTACTTTTGTTCCAAATGATATGCATTCGTTGTTTATAGTGCAATCTTTTAAAGCCTTGGACAAAGCTTACAAAAATTGTTTCAGACTTGTATTTGCATTCATTTCAGCTTGTTCTGCTCACTGTACAACGTACGGATGCAATACTACGGGTGCCTACAAATGCGATCAGTGTGACTCTGGATATGTATTGAATTCCAATGAAACATGTGAAGGTATTCATTTCAAGATTGTGATTTTTCGTAGTCTTACAATTAAGATAACAGGCTATATGAAAACATTTATTCTTTGATTTTGTGCTTTTATTATTTTGATTTCAATTTATTCTGCGAATTTCACGACGAAATTCTAAGCGAAGGGCACCAGCCTATTGACGAGAGCTGAGTCTTGTCAAGTGGACTGAACACAGACACCAAATGAAGGTCCAATTCCCGTTGCCAGAGAGACTAGAGAGAGAATGAGTTTGACGTCTACCCAATATGTATCTATATGTGGATCTGTCGAAATTTTGCGCAACGATCAAACTTACCGAACAAGATGACCGACTAACGTTGGGTTTGCAAGTTTTAAAAAATCAACATCAAAGCCAAGACGGTTTCACAGAAAAGAAGGCTCAGTCACAGTAGATTCCGGACAAACAAGAATTGTTGGACAAAAGTCGCAAGCTGCCAAAAGACCGAAGGCTTGGCTTAACACGACCATTTTGGTAGCCGCCATGTGGCGTTGTTGTAGTATTTAGACTGAAAACTCTAATATAACCCTAGTAATAATATCGTGACAATTCCGATAAGGTTTTTTGCATATCTACCTATTTGTTTTAAACTATCGCCGATGTACAGTGGTATTCCGTGGCTAAATCCATCTCAATTATTTTAACGACTGATGTTTCGACAACTGTAAGCGCTGGAACATTAGGTTTTGTCGTCACTACAAATGCAACTTCAACTTCATTCATTCGAGTCAGTGAAATAACAAATGCAACCAAACTGCCAAACACTGGACTTGAGCTAACAACCGCAACGGACATACCAACTACACATTACGCAAAAGAATGTTATCCCAACTCCAACGCAGACCTTTTCATCTCTGATTTTAACAGCACTGACACTTGTACCACAAACAGACAAAACAACTCGGTCAAGAACCACAATACACACTTGTACCACAAACAGACAAAACAACGCGGTCAAGAACCACAATACACACAGAAGACAAATGATACACTGTCATCAAAATAAGTGTCGCATACAATACCTCCATTGACAGATTCAATAGTTTATAAGCCTACCTTAGCGCAGACATCGGCCCAGAGTAAAAATTGCAGAATTACACCGCCAGCAACTTCTGAAAAAAGTGATACATACACAACTCCGCTTACCGAAACGTCGGCCAGAAGAAATACAACACATCCATCAATTTCTACAGCTGAGGCAACTGCTAAATGCAACCTCTGGACCACCTTCTGCAGCTCAGAAATCCGCTTCATTGAGAAATATTACTACTTCTCGAACTACTCGATTCAGATCATCTTGTCTATTATCCTAATAACCATAGTTGTTAAAATCGGTCAAATCAAACTAAAAAAAAGAAAAAACGTCGTTTTATTGAAAAAATAAAAAAACGGAAAAAACGAGAAAAAAACGGAAAAGAAAATAATTTGACTTTGCTACATCTTTTACTGCATTTTAAAATTAAAAACCTTGTTTACACAATTTAATTTTTATCAGCAAATAACATAACTTTATTAGTAAACACCAAGTAACGGTAATCTACAACAATTATTTTTTTCATAAGTTTGGTTTAAAAAGAAATTGAGAAATTAAAAATATCAAATCTTTTCAAATTTAAATTGTATACATAAGACCACATAAATCCATGCTGACATAAGCAATTAAAAAATAAACTTTGTAAGTATAAAGTGTACTTTGTTAAAAATTGTAGGTCTACTTACAATTCTGACATATAAGAACTTGATGTGGAGTAACATCCGTCAGTTTATCAGTCAATCAGAGATTACTGAGTACAAATACAACATTTCGCATTTTGGATACCTTACAAATTCAAATAACTCTTATAAATTTTATTTCCTGTACTGTGCTGATGACACTAAATAGTGACGTAAATTATATGAATCCTTGAAAGGACGGAGACAACGTAAGGGAAATTAGACAAAAATAAAATTAAACAAATAATAACAGACAGTAAATAAATAAATAAAGTTACATAAAAAATTAAAAACAGAAAAAAACGTGACGATAAATAAAAAACGAAAAAACCCACGTTTTTCGGAAAAAAATAAAAACGAAAAAACGTTTTTTACAACTATGTAACACAGCTTCCACTCTTCAAACTCCCTATAGACAGATCAGCATCCTGCAAGTACTATAAACTAATAACTGTTCTATAGATAAATTCGTACGCTAAATGTTCAATTCTGATATATTTGGTGTACTATTTCGTTAAGCATGTCTTAACTTAAGTCAGTTAATTATTGTTGGTTACGCTCTTTGATCAAAGTTTCGATCCAAAGTTACGATAGTTACGATCCAAAGTAACGATACGATCTTTCTCTTTTAATTACATTCATACGACTGTTCAAACAGTGAATGCATGTTTGAGACGCTCTGTGATTAATTTTGCGTTATGCTTTTTAGCAATTACTACGACAGTAGTCATTACTTCAACACTACCTACAACTACAACTTTCGTTCTGTCGACAACCCAACTACAAACCACTGGACCTCAGCTAACAAATGCTACAGAATTTTCAACGAGCACTGAGTGTATGTATAATTTTATATTCGTCATGTAATAATCTCATCATTTTACAAGGTCTCGAATATGCCTTCGCTTGCCCAAATGACGCTCAGTGGATGCTATTGCAAGGTTTGGCTAGCAGTTGCATAACCGAGTCTGAGACTTCCAGTTTTCAGACGAATATATCAGTATAATTATGGTCAAGGTGTCGATAGGTTAGAGTGCTCGCTTTGCGACGCGCAGAGTAAGGGTTCTGACATCCACAGAGTTACTAACGAATCGTAAGATGAAATAATATTATATCAAGGCGTCCTGGTAAAGGCATGGCTGTATAAGTAAGTAAGTAAGTAAGTATATCCTTTATTAAGCCAATTACTAACCGCGATTTGGTGTACATTATGAAGCATATAATCACGAATAAATCATCCTAATAATAAATGTTTTGTGGGCTGTTGTCATTATTACATATTGGCTATTTGCGAGAAATAACAACACGACTGTTTCCGTTTTCTTTCCTACTCAGATGCGTTAAATTGCAGTGAGTTTGGTGTAGCCATTCCCTGTCAAGGGGAATCAGGATTGCTGCATTGGAAATTGATTTCACGTTGTTTATGTATTTAGCAACTCAAGTGACGACAACGGTAGTGGCGACTACTTCAACCATGGCTTACACCGACACTTCAACCGCACCTTCAGCTTCAAGTGAAGTTACAACTTTAGGTAAAACGACAACTTCCGCTCCAGAGACAACTTCAGCCACAACAGTAACTGTACCCCAAACGACAACTGTTCCCTCCACGATAAATTTAGGCACAACAACAGTCTTTACTTCAGTCCCATCCACGACTTCCACCCCAACGACAACTTTAACCACAACGACAATAGCACCCATAACAGAAACGTCAGCTTCAATGACGACATCAGCAACAGCAACACGTTCATCTCCAATTACAAATTCATCCTCAGTTACAACTTCAGCCCCAATTACAACTTCATCCTCATTTACGACTTCATCCCCAAATACAGCTTCATCCTCAGTTACAACTTCAGCCCCAATTACAACTTCATCCTCATTTACAACTTCATCCCCAAATACAGCTTCATCCTCAGTTACAACTTCATCCCCAAATACAGCTTCAGCCACCGTTACAACTTCCGCCGCAACTACATCTTCATCCTCAGGTACAACTTCATCCTCAGTTACAACTTCAGCCCCATTTACAACATCCGTCCCCATTACAACTTCATCCTCAGTTACAACTTCAGCCCCATTTACAACATCCGCCCCCATTACAACTTCATCCTCAGTTACAACTTCAGTCCCATTTACAACTTCAGCCACTGTTACAAATTCAGCCCCAACGACAAACACAGCCGTATTGACAACTTCAGCCCCAGCTGCAACTTCAGCCCCGACTTCAACTTCATCCTCAGTTATAACTGCATCCCCAACGACAACTACACTTCCAGCACCAACCTCGGCCCCGACAGCTTCAACCACAACGACAACATCAGCCCCAATTACAACTTCATCATCAGTTACAATTTCAGCCCTGACGACAAATACACTTCCAACTTCAGCCCCAACTGAAACTTCAGCCCCCATTACAACTTCATCCTCAGTTACAAATTCAGTTCCAATTACAACTTCAGCCCCAACGACAACAGCACTTCCAACTTCAGCCCCAACTACAACTTCTGCATCCATTACAACGTCACCTTCAGTTACAACTTCAGTCCCAATTACAACTTCGGCCTCAGTTACAAATTCAGTTCCAATTACAACTTCAGCCCCAACGATAACAACACTTCCAACTTCAGCCCCAACTACAACTTCTGCATCCATTACAATGTCACCTTCAGTTACAACTTCAGTCCCAATTACAACTTCGGCCTCGGTGACAACTTCAGTCCCAACGACAACTACACTTCCAACACCATCTTCAGCCACAACTGCAACTTCCGCCCCCATTACAACTTCATTCTCAGTTACAACTTCAGCCCCAATTACAACTTCATCCTCAATTACAACTTCATCCCCAATTACAACTTCAGCCGCCGTTACAACTTCCGCCCCAACTACATCTTCATCCTCAGGTACAACTTTAGCATCAATTACAACTTCAGCCCCAGTTACAACTTCCGCCCCCATTACAACTTCATCCTCAGTTACAACTTCAGTTCCATTTACAACTTCAGCCACCGTTACAACTTCAGCCCCAACGACAAACACAGCCGTATTGACAACTTCAGCCCCAGCTGCAACTTCAGCCCCGACTTCCACTTCATCCTCAGTTACAACTTCATCCCCAACGACAACTACACTTCCAACACCAACTTCGGCCCCGACAGCTTCAACCACAACTACAACTTCAGCCCCAATTACAACGTCATTCTCAGTTACTACTTCAGCCCCAATTACAACTTCATCAGTTACAATTTCAGCCCCGACGACAAATACACTTCCAACTTCAGCCCCAACGATAACAACACTTCCAACTTCAGCCCCAACTACAACTTCTGCATCCATTACAACGTCACCTTCAGTTACAACTTCAGTCCCAATTACAACTTCGGCCTCGGTGACAACTTCAGCCCCAACGACATCTACACTTCCAACACCAACTTCAGCCACAACTGCAACTTCCGCCCCCATTACAACTTCATTCTCAGTTACAACTTCAGCCCCAATTACAACTTCAGCCCCAACGACTACACTTCCAACTTCAGCCCCAACTACTACTTCAGCTACAATCACAACTTCAGTGTCAGCTATATCTTCAGGCCCAACGATAACTCAACCTCCAACACCAACTTCAGCCCCAACTACGCCTTTAGCCGCGACGACAACTATAGGTCGGGCACCTTCTTCAATACCAACTACAACTTCAGTCACAGCCACAACTTCAGCCCCAACTACAACTTCAGCCTCAGCTACAATCTCAGCCCCCTCTACAACTTCAGCTGAAACTTCAACTTTAGCCTTAAACACAACTTTACCTGAAACTTTGACTTCTTTGATCTCAACTTCAACAATAGTTACACAAACAGCAGGTGCATCGACTGTGACTGAGACAACTGTTCCCGTGACAAATGAAACTGTTACCCAAACTACTGTCCCGATAGCCACCTCCTTTTCCCCAAATAATTTGCCTCTTACCACTACAACTTCGGAAGTATTCGATATCACAACTGAAACGTCAGGTATTTTCAGATGCTTGTACCAATTACAACTTTAGTGTAATCTATTTTAATTGCGGCCTCATCGTTAGCTCAACCTTAGGTACATCCACAGTATTAGTCCCAACTTCTATTGGAGCTGAAACTACAGCTTAAAATAATATTAACAGCTATATAGCCCAAGTTTCTGAGTCAGTTTCAGTAATATATAGCAAGGGCTCTACCAAAAGTGATTGAAATCGGTCTAATAACTAATGGAACCCAAATTTCATTTACCATTTCTCGGTCCACAGATGATACCACGTGACGACTCCCTTTCCACCTAGGCCTATATCTAACTCATAGACTGGTTTCATTTATAATTCCATGTAATAAACTTTGCGTCGTCCTTGTACTGATATAATTGGTTCGTTTAAAAATCATTCAAATATTCATTTGTGTTGGTTGAACATTTTGAACAGCGTTTCGTCCGCGAAATCTCTTGGATGTAAAAATACGCACGTTTTTTTATAGCAAATGTTTAGTTTTTGACGCTGTTTATTTTTGAATGAAATTATCGGGTGACATACTTAACCACCACCGCCCGTTTTAATCGGTGCCACGACATTCCATCTTCCCGGTTACGGAAAGTGCTTGGTCCGAGATTTTAATCTCTTAAATAAACCATTATCCGTATACGAAACGGCATCCTCACGCACAGAGGTACATGAAACATGAGGTCTAATCAATTTAGTGAATTGAATATATATATATATATATATATATATATATATATATATAAAGAATATAGTTTAAAAAGGTGACCTTAATTAAGCGGGGCTTTTGCCCCTTTTCGGTCTACCCTGTTCCCTAGCCAATGCACCGAAATGTAATAGTCAAGTGATAATTGTTAATTGTTATACGCATTGTGCTTCTGGAAATAAAACGTTTGTCAGTGTGTGACTGTAACCTTTTTCATTTGTATCGAAAAGTTTTTACCGTCAGTCAATTGAAGTTGAAACATTCCTTAATTAATTTTATGCTATATGTCTATGTTTATAGCCATGACTACATCTCTGCCGATTACTTCAACTTCGGCTATAACAACTGCTGGTACGACTACTCTCGGTACAACAGCTCCGACCAGTGCAGCTGCGACTAGTGGAACAACTCCTGGAACAACAACTGGAGCAAGTACAACTGCTGGTACGACTACTCTCGGTACAACAGCTGCGACAAGTCCAGCTGCGACTAGTGGAACTACTCCTGGAACAACAACTGGAGCAAGTACAACTGCTGGTACGACTACGCTCGGTACAACAGCTGCGACAAGTCCAGCTGCGACTAGTGGAACTACTCCTGGTACAACAGCCGGACCAAGTACAACTGCTGGTACGACTACTCTCGGAACAACAACTGCGACAAGTCCAGCTGCGACTAGTGGAACTACTCCTGGTACAACAGCCGGACCAAGTACAACTGCTGGTACGACTACTCTCGGAACAACAGCTGCGACAAGTCCAGCTGTGACTAGTGGAACTACTCCTGGTACAACAGCCGGACCAAGTACAACTGCTGGTACGACTACTCTCGGAACAACAGCTGCGACAAGTCCAGCTGTGACTAGTGGAACTACTCCTGGTACAACAGCCGGACCAAGTACAACTGCTGGTACGACTACTCTCGGTACAACAGCTCCGACCAGTGCAGCTGCGACTAGTGGAACTACTCCTGGTACAACAGCCGGACCAAGTACAACTGCTGGTACGACTACTCTCGGTACAACAGCTCCGACCAGTGCAGCTGCGACTAGTGGAACTACTCCTGGAACAACAACTGGAGCAAGTACAACTGCTGGTACGACTACTCTCGGAACAACAGCTGCGACAAGTCCAGCTGCGACTAGTGGAACTACTCCTGGTACAACAGCCGGACCAAGTACAACTGCTGGTACGACTACTCTCGGTACAACAGCTGCGACAAGTCCAGCTGCGACTAGTGGAACTACTCCTGGTACAACAGCCGGACCAACTACAACTGCTGGCACGACTACTCTCGGTACCACAGCTGCGACAAGTGCAGCCGCCTCCAGTGGAACCACTCCTGGTACAACAGCCGGACCAAGTACAACTGCTGGCACGACTACTCTCGGTACAACAGCTGCGACAAGTGCAGCCGCCTCCAGTGGAACTACTCCTGGTACAACAGCCGGACCA
Organism: Aporrectodea caliginosa; assembly: GCA_020284085.1. Taxonomy (NCBI): domain Eukaryota; kingdom Metazoa; phylum Annelida; class Clitellata; order Crassiclitellata; family Lumbricidae; genus Aporrectodea; species Aporrectodea caliginosa. The sequence goes on from JACEVL010000461.1 coordinate 54,259, forward strand.
AGTACAACTGCTCCGGGTACAACAACTGGACAAAGTACAACTGCTGGCACGACTACTCTCGGTACAACAGCTGCGACAAGTGCAGCTGCCACTAGTGGAACTACTCCTGGTACAACAACTGGACCAAGTACAACTGCTAGCACGACTACTCTCAGTACAACAGCTGCGACAAGTGCAGCTGCCACTAGTGGAACTACTCCTGGCACATCAGCTGGAACAAGTAACACTGCACCTAGTACAACAACTCGACCAAGTACAACTGCTTCTGGTACAACTGCTCCAAGTACAACTGCTGGATCACCTGGAACTTCTGGTGCAGGTATATCCTTTCCGATAATGTCATTAAAGCAAGGTGATGTGTACTAGATGGCCATATTTTGGGAAATTCAATGTACAGTACGATTTAACGCATGGTTAGCTGCGTACAGTTGGGCAAGGTAATATTGGGTAAGGCACAGTTAGAGTAGGTAAGATACTAGTTGTTCGTTTACTAGGCCTATATTTCTATTAGATTATTATACATTTCAGAGACACCGTTTAGCAGTTTACCTACTTGCCACTCGTAAAGACCTTCTAAAAAAACATCATACGCTTTAGAAAATTACTGCTTTTCAGTTTACGTTTGTGTTATGGGTTAAAATAAATATCGAGATCTCCTAGGTAACAACATAATTTGCCAGCAAGTAATCTGCGGTTTAAATGTTGCATATTAGATGATGGATATTTTGGTTACACTTTGTAATAATAATAATTTGGTAAAAAGAATAATAATAATAATTATTATTATTATTATAATTATAATAATGATAATAATTATAGCAATAATAATTGTGATATTAATATTAATAACAAAATTAATATTAATAACAATAATAATAGATAATAAAAATGATTATTGTGGTGGTGGTAGTGGTAGTGGAGGTAGTAGCAGTAGTAGTTATAATAATCGTAATCATAATAATAATATTCGTTTATTAATTCAAAATGACAAGTACGCAGCAAGATTACATGATTTAGTAGTAAGAGATTACAAGTTTAAAAGGAGTCGAATATAACTGTATGGCAGCCTGGAAGGCGCCCATCTGTCATACTGCTCGTTTTTGAGTCGCCACCTAGGGAGTGGAAGGCTTAGGTAACCTTATGGAGCTAGCGGGTATCGACCACGCGTCCTTCTGATCTTCGTGCCAGCCTGTTGCCATTCAACCATCTCATCGCAAATGTTGCCGTTTGCTTTAAATCTTCAATGCTCAAAAATTGCTATGATTTGGTGCAATCGTTACGTTTTAAAAGGAATTAGAATTGCAGCATCGGAAAATGAGTTCTTTTTTCTTTCCGCATTTCTGTTAGCAACTCAAGCGACGACAACAGTATTGGCGACTAATTCAACGATAGCTTACACTGACACTTCAACCTCACCTTCAACTTCACCTAAAGTTACAATCCCAGGTAAAACGACAACTAAAGCTCAAGCGATGTTTTATTACGGGTGAAAATAAATTCCGACGAATTCTTCGTGCAAGCTCGATACCATTCAACCATCTCCCCGCAGATGTAGCAAGCAATTTTCTCTTGTGTATTGTATGATGTTGGTTGACAACGAATTCGCGGAAATTGTAAATGACATTGAGATGTTTTTTATATCTTTCAGCTTGTTCTGAGCACTGCACAACGTATGGGTGTAACGAAACTGGAGCCGGCAAATGCGACCGATGCGATGCGGGATATGTCCTGAATTCATCTAGCACATGTGTCCGTAAGTTAATGTTTTAATTATTTTGCTTCTGGCATAATACGATGTAATCAAAGCCATAGCAGTGACTTGGGCTATAAATTAAATTCTTCTTGTGTTTGCGAAGATACTTCTCTTTCAAAGTATAATTCTTGCTTTTATACCTAGCAGCGGGGTGCTTTATACATGGCCAGCAGCAGTAAAGGACTGTAAGATATTTTTATTTCTTTCAGCTTGTGCTCAACACTGCACAACGTATGGATGTAATGCCACGGGTGCTGGCAAATGCGACCGTTGCGATACGGGATTTATCTTAGGTTCAAGTGGCACATGTGACAGTAGGTCAATTTTTAATTTTGCTAAACTAATAGTCTTATTTTTCTTGTATTTGAATGCAATGCTTGTAATGCGAATACGAGTGAAAAATGCTATCAATCTCACGTGAAGTTTCAGTAATATTTTTCTTTTTCTAATTATTTACTACGACTGTTTCTAAAGATGTTAAAATATGTGTATCTGTTGTCGCAGATATTGCAATGGTTTAATTAATAATTTCAGCTTGTTCCGCACACTGCACTACGTTCGGATGTAGCAACGCGGGAAACTACAGATGCGATCGTTGTGACATGGGATATGGTTTGAATACAATTAGCACATGTGAAGGTAATTCCGTAATTCTTGAATATCTTCATAAATGAAGATTCAATTTGTAATGCAAAATTTAAACGTAAGAAATCTAGGCTAAAAAGCATGAGTGTTACTAGTGACGGATTTACAATAACAACAAACGAGGTACGGGTTTAGAGGCGACACATCCTACAGGGCGGCAAAGGTTAAAAATTAAACACTAACAACTGAACATTAGGTTTAAAACTGCAAGAAAGTTAGACAGTAAATAAATGCAATTCTAACAATAATATTCAATTTAAAAGTTTGGTTTTTAAATACAAGGGTCGAAATAAAACTTTACCTATGACTCCGTATGTTGCCCTTTATATTAATGTATGGATTAAAAACCACACGCCGTAACAAGTTGAGCAGATGTACATACAGGATTGGTTAGAATTTAAAACAGAATATGTGGCCGTATTTGTGGCTTCGCTTATGTTTTTAAGACCAAACTCTTGCATATAAATTTTACTTGTGTCTTCAGCTTAAAACAGTTTTGATGTCGTGTTTTAATTATGTCTTTCTTCAAAGTGAATTAGTAGAAGATCACGCATTACTTTAAACATTAAATGTACTCGTTCACCATTGCTTTTGAGAACATTTTCAAAGATGAAGACATTTAATCATTCCAGCTTGTTCACTACACTGCGACACATACGGATGTAACGTTACGGGTGCTGCGAAGTGCGATGAGTGTGATATGGGATACGGCTTAAATGCAGCTGGCGCATGCGAGGGTATGACTTTTAACAGATTTAATGCAGTATTTGCGACTAATTATAACGTTGTAGTGTATTTAGTTTATAGAACTGGAGTGCATATTGCTGCGTCAAATAAATAGTTCAATGAATTGATTCACATTTGAATGGAAAGCCATTGGCGCATTGAAAGCAGTCTCTTAACCATATATTCAACGTAGTCATAGATAATTTAGTATTTATGATAGGCTGTCATTAAACACTCAACCGCAATATATTGCGGGTAATGGAACTAAGCTTACTATAAGAATTCGTTTTTAGAGTTAACCAATCTGGTTCTTTAAAAGCATTGACTAAAACTGAGACATATCTTTCCAGCTTGTTCTGAACATTGTACAACGTACGGATGCAACGACACTGGTGCTCAAAACTGTGATCGTTGCGATGCCGGATTTCTCGTTTCACCAAACGGAACATGTGACCGTATGTATTACTGTTGTGAAAGTTTTTAATCAGCTATTTTCTTTATCCTCGATTCACGTTTACCAAGCGTCTAAGAACTTACATTGATTTATTATGAAGGGCTGTCAGTTGTTTCAAACGATGCGCAATCGTTTAATTTGCAATCTTTTAACGCCTTGGACAAAACTTACAATGAGGTTTGTGAGTTGTATTTGCATTCATTTCAGCTTGTTCTGCTCACTGTACAACGTACGGATGCAATACTACGGGTGCCTACAAATGCGATAGGTGTGACTCTGGCTATGAAATAAATTCCAATGGAGCATGCGAAGGTATTCATTTCAAAATTGTGATTTTTCGTAGTCTTACACATTAGATGAAAGGTTATTTTGAAGACATAATAATGTGTAATTTTGTGTCTTTTATTATTTGATTTGAATTTGTGCTGCGAAATGCACGACAAAATTGTAAGCGTAGGGCACCAGTTTATTAAAGTCCTTATGGACATAGTTTCCAAATGAAGAACCAATTCCGGTTGCCATAGAGACTAGAAAAAGAAAGAGTTGGACGTCAACCCAAAAGTAATCTAACAGTTGTGTGGTTATACGGTAATATTTAATATTGCCGCTTCCTGACTACTGCAGCTCAGACACCCACTTCATTGATAAATATTGCCGCTTCTCTAACTACTCCAATAGAAGAATCTTCTTTTATCCTAATAACTAATGTAACACAGCTTCCAGTCTTCACAAATGCTATAAACGAGCCAACATCCTATAAGTATACGAATAACCACATAACGGTTATATAAAAAATTTCGGCTTGCGGATATTTCACCCCCGGAAGATTCGCCCCCGGAAGAATCGCACCCCATTTCGTCTCCAGGAAGTTTCGCCCCGGAAGATTCGTCCCCGGACCAATAGAAATGGAGCATCACTCATTTGTTGAATTGTAAAAGAAGTTTTCATGAATACAACTTCTATTTACGCAAAGAATTATTTTCGTCAAGCTTTTATTTAAACAAAATTTCTTGCCATCAATCCTGCTTTTATTTAAGTAATAATTTTTTTCATCAATCCAACTTCTATTTAGGAAGAGTTCTTTTCATCAATCCAACTTCCGTTCTACCGAATATAATTTTCGACGCTAAAACCAGGTTTTACCTGCGCAAATACTAAAGAAACGCAAAAACGATAAATAATTACCCGCCATTTTAACGTATTTGATTATTATCTGACTGCAAAAATGGAAGTTGGATTGATGAAAATAATTTTTGCTTAAAAGCGAGTTGGGTAGACAAAAATGATTCTTTGCGTAAATAGAAGTTGGATTCATGAAAATAATATTTCACAATTCAACCAAATTTTTGTGTGATGCTTTATTTATAGTTCCGGGGGCGAATCTTCCGGGGGCGAAACTTCCTGGGGGCGAAATGTGGGGAGCAATTTTTTCGGGGGCGAATCTTCCGCGGGAGAATTGTCCGTAACCCGATAATTTCATACTCTAAATGCTCAATTCTGAGATATTTTGCCTATTATTTCCTTAAACATTTTAAATTTTGAGTCAGTTTATTACTGTTGGTTACCCTCTTTGTATCGATCAAAGTTTCGATCCAGCGTTACGATAGTTACGATCCAAAGTGACGATACGATTTTCTGTTTAAATTGTATCCATGCAACTGTTTTTATTACTGAATGCATGTTTGAGACACTGTGATTAAGTTTTACGTTATGATTTTTAGCAATTACAACGCCAGTATTCACTACATCAACACTACCTGCAACTACAACTTTCGTTCTGTCGACAACCCAACTACAAACCACTGGACCTCAGCTAACAAATGCTACAGAATTTTCAACGAGCACCGAGTGTATGTATAATTTTATATTTCTCATGTAATAATCTCACCATTTACAGTGCGTTTACAATGTCTCGAATATGCATTCGCTTGCCCAAATGAAGCTCAGTGGATGCTATTCCAAGGTTTTGGCTCGCAGTTGCATCACGTAGTCCGAGACTTCCAGTTTGCAGACGAATATGTCAGTGTATGGGACACGGTACCGATAGGTTAGAATGCTCGCCTTGTGAACCCATACCCGAACGCGCAGGGTAACGGTTCTGACCTCCACTGAGACAGTATCAACTTACTTCCGAATCGTAAGACGAAATATTTTGGCACCCTTGTAAGGGGATGGCTGTTTTACGGCGCCATATAATTTGTCGTCGTCATTAAAACATCACGGTTTCCGTTTGCTTTCCTACTCACACTCTGAGATGCGTAAAATTGCGATGACTATGGTGTAGTCATTCCCTTTTAAGGGGAATCGGGATTGTAGTATTTATAATTGATTGCTTGTTGTCTCTGTATTTGTCTTAGCAACTCAAGTGACGACAACAGTATTTGGGACTACTTCAACCACACCTTCAACTTCAAGTGAAGTTACAACCTCAGGTAAAACGACAACTTCAGCCCCAGCGACAACTTCAACAGCCGTTACCCCAATGACAACTGTTCCCTCCACGATAAATATAGGCTCAACAACAACAGTTTTAACCTCAGTCCCATCCACGACTTTCACCCCAACGACAACTTTCACCTCAACGACAACAGTACCCATAACAGAAACGTCAGCTTCAATTACGACTTCATCCGCACTTACAACTTCAGCCTCCGTTACAACTTCAACCCCAACGACAAAAACAGCTTTATTTACAACTTCAGCCCCAGCTGCAACTTCAGCCCCGACTGGTACTTCATCCTCAGTTGCAACTTCCGCCCCAGCGACAGCTACACTTCCAACACTAACTTTAGCCACAACTACATCTTCAGCCCCCACTGCAACTTCATCCTCAGGTATATCTTTAGCCTCAATAACAACTTCAGCCCCAGTTACAACTTCCGCATCCATTACAACTTCATCCTCAGTTACAACTTCAGCCCCAACGACAACTACACTTCCAGTACCAACTTCATCCCCGACTGCTGCTTCATCCACAACCACAACTTCATCTCCCATTACAACTTCATCCTCAGTTCCAATTTCATCCTCAGTTCCAACTTCAGCTCCAATTACAACTGCAGTCTCAGGTGTAACTTCAGCCCCAACGACAACTTCACTTCCAACTTCACCCCCAGCTACATCTTCTGCATCCATTACAACTTCAGCCTCAGTTACAACTTCAGCTCCAGTTACAACTACACTTCAAACACCATCTTCAGCCACAACTACAACTTCAGCACCCATTAAAACATCATCTTCAGTTTCAACTTCAGCCCCAGTTACAACTTCATCCTCAGTTACAGCCTCGGCTCCAATTTCAACTTCAGCCAAAACGACAACTACTCTTCGAACTTCAAACCCAACTACTAATTCAGCCACAATTACAACTTCAGTCTCATCTATATCTTCAGCCCCAACGATACCTCCAACACCAACTTCAGCGTCAACTACGACTTTAACCCCGACGACAACTATAGCTACGGCACCTACTTCAATTACAACTACTACCTCAAGCACAGCCACAACTTCAGCCCCAATTTCATCTTCAACCTCAACTGCATCTTCAACAACATCAACAACATTTGCCCCAACTACAATTGTAGTTCAAACATCAATTTCATCCTCACTAAATACGACCGCATTCACAGCTTCAGCCCCAACGACGACTGCAGTCCCAGCTACAACATCAGCTCCAAAGATAACATCTTCAGTCCCGGCGACAAGATCAGCTGCAACTCAGGCCTCCTCTACAACTTCATCTGGAACTTCAACTTTGGCCTTAAACACAACTTTGCCTGAAACCTTTACAAGTTTAGTTTCAAAGACTTCTTTTGTCTCAACTTCAACAATAGTTACACAAACAGCTGGTGCATCGACTGTGACTCAGACAACTGTTCCCCTGACATATGAAACTGCTACCCAATCTACTGTCCCGGTAGCCACCCCCTTTTCCCCATATAATTTGCCTCTTACCACTACAACTTCGGAAGTATTCGATATCACAACTGAAACGTCAGGTATTTTCAGATGCTATACCAATTATAACTTTAGTGTAATCTATTTTAAATGCGGCCTCATCGTTAGCTCAATTTTTGGTGCATTCATAGTTTTAGTCCCTATTTCTATTCTAGCTTAAACTACAGTTTCAATTCTAACAACTTTAGCGTAAGTTTCTGAACGAGCTTCATTGATTGCAGTTTCTCTAAGAAGAGTGACGGCAGTCGGTCTAATAACTAATGGAACCCAAATTCCATTTACCATTTCTTGGTACACAGATGTCACCACTTGCCGATTTCCTTTCGGTATAGGCCTATATCTAACTGGTAGACTTCATCGAAATTATAGACTGTTTTCATATATAATTCCCGGTAATAAACTTTACGTCGCCCTTCTACTGATATGATTGGTTCGTTTAAAAATCATTCAAATATTCATTTGTGTTAGTTGAAATCTTTTAGATGTAGATTTAAATGTGCACGTTTTCTATAGAGACTTCATTGAAAACTGAACAGGCTCCAGGCTAAACGCCTCGATCCCGTTGAAGTTTCAATGAAGTGATCGGGGTGAGATCCTTCACCACCGTTGTCAGTTGGAATCGGTGCCATGATATTAAAGGTCCTCTTGTAGGGACCATGCTTGCCCAAGATTTTAATCTCCTAAATTGGCTACCATCGGTAAATGAACCGGCATCTTCAAACAGAGAGGCGCATGACACGTACGAGATAACGAATGTTGTGTATGACACGGTCCTGTAACCTTTTTCAGTCGGTGTCACGACAAGTCGTCTACAGACTTATCGTCTACAGACATTTCGCCGAAAGACATTTCGTCTACGTCATTAGGGCCAATAAACAGAGGCCACTTTCTTAAAACGTACTAGATATTCTCATGGGTCCAGCTTCTAATTACGGAAACAATTATTTTCATCAATCCACCTTCTATTGAATCGAAAACTTAGTTTCATCCATCCATCCAGCTTGGTATCCAGCTTTTATTTACGGGAAAATTTATTTAGATCAATCCACCTTCTATTTCAATACAGAAATGTTTTCATCAATCATACTTCCATTTAGAGAAATAGTTTTTCATCAATTCCAGCTTCCATTTTAAAGTTACAATATCAAATCATTTCGTAGACGAAATGTCTGTCGGCGAAATGTCTGTAGTCGAAAAGTCGTAGACGAAAAGTCTGTAGACGAGTTGTCGTGGAACCTTTTCAGTCGTATCTCGTTAACTTTTTTCGTCACTCAAATGACGTTTGAAACATTCCCTGATTAATTAGTGCTCTATGTCTATGTTTCTAGCCGCGACTACACCTCTGCCGATTACCTCAACTTCAGCGACAACTACAAATGTGACTTTGTCGACAACCGAAATACAAACCACTGGACCTCAGCCAACGAACGTTACGGAAATTCCAACGAGCACTGAGCGTATGTATAATTTATGTATGAGCACTTGTTATAGCACCCCTTCAAGATTTCTACTCAGAGGCGCTCCCGACTACAGCGCGGACACTGAATCGGAGTCTCACGCCGAAGCGCATGAGCAATTGCGAGTGAAGGACTTGCCAAGGGTCCCTACGTGGCGGCTTGAGGCGGATTCGAACCCGCAACCCCCCGGCTGCAAGGCACCGAACATACCCCTACACCACCGCGCCCCACAATATTTCTCTTGTCATTGTCATTGTAATTGCGCAAGTTTGTTGTGAGATCGTAAATCGCGAGTTGCGTCATTGCTTAGCGTAGGCTTTAAGAGTTCCTTAGTAAACACAATTTGAATTAATTATCTTAAACGCGAACACTGTTGGCCTCCATCATAGATTCATCAAAGCTGTGCGGTGCATGCCAGCAATCCAAAACGCGCTACCGCCGTTTTTAGTCTTAGTTGCTGGCACAAACACATCGAAAAACCGATGATCGCAGCTGCAGTCGATTAGGATCGTCGGACAGCGGCTTGAGACGCTATGCGAGGTAGCTTGGTGCACATTTATCTTATCCTCGGCATATGAGTGTGGTCGGATAGGCCTCTCCCTCACCGTCTCCTCTTCCCACTGACAAACGCATACAGAGTGGTGACGTACCTGAATATATGTGTGGTTAGATTATTCCCCAGTACGTGAGGATACGAAAAATGAAGTCGCCAACACTTCATACCCATCGCTGCTCAAGGGTAGCTTAGGGCATTGCACATCTCATTGACCATCCTGTGGTCGTGCTTTGCTTAACAGCAAAAGCACCACAGAAGTCTACCCTTCGTATATGTATCTACCGTAGTTAAACTACTAATTTCTCATAAAATATTTAAACCAATATTAAGCATTTTCATTTTTGGAGTCCAGGTTGTCGACAGCCGGGACAGTTTGATAAAGTTCTTTTATCTAGTCGTGTCGATATGACTTGAACTTGAAGACAATTTGGGGTGTTTCTTTAAGTTATATTTTTACATTTTTCTGCAGTGAACCCAACAGAAACGGCGACTACTTCAGCTGTAGTGCAAACTAAAACTTTAACAACTTCAGCCTCAGCTGAAACGACAACTTTAGCCCCAACGACAGTTTCAACCCCAACGACAATATCAATCCCAACAACTTCGTTCCAAACAACATCTTCAGCCCCAACGACAGCTTCAGCCCCAACGACAGCTCCATTCCAAACGACAATTTTAGTCCCAACGACAACTTCATTCCAAACGACAATTTTAGCCCCAACGACAACTTCATTCCAAACGACATCTTCAGCCCCAACGACGTCTTCATTCCAAACGACATCTTCAGCCCCAACGACATCTTCAGGCCCAACGACAGCTTTAGCCCCAGCAACATCTTCAGTCGCAACGACAATTTCAGCCCCAAAGACAATTTCATTCCAAACGATGATTTCAGCCCCAACCGCAACTTTAACCCAAACGACATTTTCAGCGCAAACGACAACTTCAGCCCAAACGACAATTTCCGCCCCAATGACAACTTCAGCCCCAACGACATCTGCCGTCCCAACGACAATTTCAGTCCCAGCGACAGCTTCATATCAAACCACATCTTCAGCCCCCGCAACAACTTCAGCCCAAACGACCATTTCAGCCGCATCGAAAATTTCAACCCCAGCTACTGCTTCAGCCTACACGACAACTTTAACCCCGATAACAACATCAATCCCAACAGCTTCGATTTCAACAACATCGCTTGCCTCTTCGACCACTCCATCCCCAATTACAAATTTTACTTTAGCCACATCCACGAATTCAGTTGCCACCACAACTGCAGCTCGAGGTTCTTCTTTGCCACCAACGACAACAGTAGCTCCAACTTCAACATTAGCCCCGAGCACAACTTTATCCCAGAACACAACATTAGCGCCAACTTCAAATTTGACACCAACTTCATCTTCAACAAGTTTCGTTGATACACCTACTTCGACTTTAACGCCATCAATAACTTTAGCACCAGCGAGCCCTACACTTCTAACTTCAACCCTGTTCGCAACTTCTACTTCGGCTGCAAATACAACTTTAACCCCAATAACAAACAATGCAACAGCAATTACACAAACACTTGTTGCATCTACTGCGACTAAGACAACTGCTCCCGTGACATACGAAACCACGGCCCAACCTACTGTCCCACTAACCGCTTCCGGATTCCCGAATAATTTGTCACTTACCACGACGATTCTAGAAGTATTGGAAGTCACAAATAAAACTTCAGGTATTTACACTTGTTACACTTGCTGGCCAACTAAGAACTGATATCCTCCTCCTGCTCATCCTGCTCTTCCTCTTCCTGCTCCCCCTCCTCTTAATCATCATCATCGTCAACAACAGCAACAAGGGCATAATCACCAGGAGCATCACAGCCGATTAACTGTAGGAACCAAGGACTTTCAATCAGACAGATTTTTGGCGCCCAACGCAACATCTGAGCTCACTGAAAATTCGTGCAATTACATTGCGTTTGATTACGCAATCGACCAGATTAAAATCACTAGGTCCACATTCCAGCTGTACCCGAAAAGTTTTTTCCTGATTTGTTTCCGATTTAGACAGTACTTAGTTTCTCTCTGTGTCTCTCTAAACACTATGTAATAAAAGCGTGTCTTTTTACATAACTTGTTAATAGCGGTCACGACAACAACTCAGCCAACTACAACTGCACCCGGTACAACAGCTGGACAAAGTACAACTGCTGGTATGACTACTCTCGGTACAACAGCAGCGACAAGTGCAGCTGCGACTAGTGGAACTACTCCTAGTACATCAGCTGGAACAAGTACAACTGCAAACGGAACAACTGCTGGACCAACTACAATTGCTCCTGTTACAGCTACATCTGCTGGACCAACTGGAAGTTCTGCAGCACCCACAACTGCTGGACCAACCACAGGTTCTGCTGCATCTACAACTGCTGGACCAACCACAGGTTCTGCTGCATCTACAACTGCTGGACCAACCACAGGTTCTGCTGCAGCTACAACTGCTGGACCAACCACAGGTTCTGCTGCATCTACAACTGCTGGACCAACCACAGGTTCTGCTGCAGCTACAACTGCTGGACCAACCACAGGTTCTGCTGCATCTACAACTGCTGGACCAACCACAGGTTCTGCTGCATCTACAACTGCTGGACCAACCACAGGTTCTGCTGCAGCTACAACTGCTGGACCAACCACAGGTTCTGCTGCAGCTACAACTGCTGGACCAACCACAGGTTCTGCTGCATCTACAACTGCTGGACCAACCACAGTTTCTGCTGCAGCTACAACTGCTGGACCAACCACAGGTTCTGCTGCAGCTACAACTGCTGGACCAACCACAGGTTCTGCTGCAGCAACAACTGCTGGACCAACCACAGGTTCTGCTGCACCTACATCTGCTGGACCAACCACAGGTTCTGCTGCATCTACAACTGCTGGACCAACCGTAGGCTCTGCTGCAGCTACAACTGCTGGACCAACCACAGGTTCTGCTGCAGCTACAACTCCTGGACCAACCGCAGGTACTGCTGCAGCTACAACTGCTCCACCAACCGTAGGTTCTACTGCATCTACAACTGCTGGACCAACCGGAACTCCTGGTGCAGGTATGTCCTTTCCAGTGTTACTTCAGACTTACCGTTAACGTCAGTACAGCAAGGTAATGTGTAACTAGAAAGCCATATTTTGGTAAATGCAACTTAAGGTACGATAAGGTAATGTTGATTTAACGCATGGTAGGTAGCGCAATGTTACGCAAGGTAATATTGGGTAAGGCAAAATCAGAGTAGGTAGGATGATAGTTGTTCGTTTATTATGCCATATTTCCGTTAGCCTACGAGTAAACATTTGAGGGATATACCGTTTAGCAGTTTACCTACTTGCCACTCATAAAGTTCTGAATGTTAGTAGAGCCGTCTGAGTGTAGCCTTTTACACGTTTACTTCTTCCTGTCAAACCAAATCATTTTCAATTCTACAAGTTCAAACGATTTTTGTCCCTGTGCACAAGGAGAATATTAAGAATGTTCAGTGTTTAATCTAGACGTTCTTGGGGGAAGTCCCCGCCAGGATCGAGTTTAACCCCCCCAGAAAAATGAAAGAGATGTTTATTTTGTACAGAAAGTGTGAAATTTAGGGATAATCCCCCAGGATTTATCGTCAACCCCCCCCCCCCTGCGTCCCCGTGGTCAGGGTGGATTGAGGAAGGGAAATTTGTGTTAGAAAACTCTCGTTACTACCTCCTCGAGAAAATTCTTGGGAAAACTGGTTACTACCTTACTACCCCCGGTCGTGAACTTTTCAAATATGTTGGATACCCCCTCGAACCCTCGATTCCCCCGACAGCAAGGGGAATAGATTAAACACTGAAGAAAGTTGGATAAAATCAGTAGGAGGCTTTGAATGTACACGTTTCGTGTCGTCTTAGTTAGAATCGACGAGACCATGACTTGTCAAGAACTGTAATTTCGCTCCTGTTCCAGAAACATAAGTAAGTAAATAAGTAAGTAGGTAAGTAAGTAAGTATATCCTTTATTGAGAAGCACTAGCAAACGCACAGCACTGTACATGGCAAGATTAATACATTCAAACAAATAAACTCAAATTTATATATGCAACCAATGAATTGAATGAGAAGCTTTATTGTACATCAAGGGAACATAGAGGAAGAAGAGCTTGGGATAGTCATAGGGGAAAATGAAGGGTTCAAATAGCCAGATCTAGGGAAAACATAGTTTATTTGTATAGCATCCGGGCAAGGAAGCATTTCTGAGACATTGTCATTTCAATTTCAGTGTGTGCTGCGAACTGCACAACATATGGATGCAACTCTACGGGAGCTTACAAATGCGATCGCTGCGATACAGGATTTACTCTAACGTCAAACGCAACATGCAGCCGTATGTATAGTGGTTTATCGTGATAGTAATTATAGAATTAAATATCTATTATATTTTCTATTCAATCAATCAATCAATCAATGAAACTTAATATAGCGCCCCTTCAAGATATCTACTCAGAGGCGCTCCCGGCCCAACCACAGCTGAAAAGAATAGTTTTCAGAAAGGTATAAAATGCAGGTGAAGAGTTCCTAGGTAAGAGACGGAGCTCAAGAGGAAGCCCATTCCAGATACTCGGTCCCACAACCGAGAAGGCCCGATGTTGCATTGTAGAAGTGCGTGCAAATGGTACGCTCAGGTCACCGCGGACTGCAGAGCGAAGGGGTCGGCGGCCAATATTGGCAGAGATAGAGCGACTATTACTGGCTAATAGACAAAACCAATATCATCCGCATAAGAATATTGTGGCGTTGCCCTGGATATTTTATTATGGATTAAAATAAAAACTCGACATCTAGTTTAAGACCGAATTTACCTGAGCAATATCGGTTATGAATCCTGCATGTTCGATTATTTACACTTTTAATGATGTTGATGATGATGATGATGATGATGATGATGATGATGATGATGATGATGATGATGATGATGATGATGATGATGATGATGATGATGATAATTTTGTTTCTTAAATCAAACTGAGAAGTATGCAGTGAATATACCTGATATTGTTGTAACAAATGATAATAAGTTGAAATGGAGTCGAATTTAACTGTTTGGCAGCCTGCTCATTTTACTGTGGCTTCCTAGGGAGTTGAAGCCTTGAAGGCTGCGTGAACCTTATGGGCTAGGGGTATCGAACGCGCCTCCGTCTGATCTTCGTGCCAGCGTGTTGCAATTCAGCCATCTCCCAGCATATGTAGCAAGCAATTTTGTCCGCTGTATTGTATAATGTCGGCTGACAACAAATTGGCAGGAATTGTAAATGACTTTTGTGATATTTTGATTTCTTTCAGCTTGCGCTCAGCACTGCACAATGTACGGATGTAATGCCACAGGTGCTGGCAAATGCGACCGTTGCGATACGGGATATATCTTAGGTTCATCTAGCACATGTGACAGTAAGTCAATGTTAAATCTTGCTGAAGTAATAGTCTTAACTGTCTTGTATTTGAATGCAATGTTTGTGACGTGAGTAACGAATGAAAATGCCATCAATCCCACACGTAGTTTCATTGATATTTTTCTTATCATTTACTAAAAATGTTTCTAAAGATTTCATTAAAATATGTGCGTTTATTGTCGCAGATATTTACACTGGTTTAATTAAATTCGTTTCAGCTTGTTCCGCGCACTGCACGACGTTTGGATGTAGCAACGCGGGTAACTTCAGATGCGATCGTTGTGACATGGGATATGGTTTGAATTCAATTGGCACATGTGAAGGTAATTCCAAAGAACATGATAAATGAAGCTTAACTCTTAGATGCACAATGTAAATTTGGTAAATTAAGGTTACATATAGCGTGAATGTTACGAGTGATGGATTTACAATAGAAGCAGGCAAGGTAATGGCTTAAAGGCGGCACATTCCAGGGGGTGGCAAAACTTTAAAATTAAAAGACTAACAATCGAACATTAGGTTCAAAACCCCAAGAAAGAAGTGATTCAATGAATACAATTATAATAACATTTAAGTTAAAATGTTTGATTATAAATACTAGGATCGACAAAAAACTTGACTTCTGAGAGAAAGAGTTCTAAACCCGACTTCGGATGTTCGTGTGCCGTAATTGTAAATACTGGTAAATATTTGGATGCAAAATCACGCGCCGTTAGGCCTACATGTTACATGTTGCACAGATACAGAGTTTGTTATAATTTAAAACAGAATACGAGGTCGTATTTGTGGCTTCGGTGATGTTTTCTAAGAAGAAACTCTTGCTACTAACATTTTACTTGTGCCTTCTGCTTAGAAGAATTTTTATGTCGTGCTTTAACTGTGCCTTTCTTCAAAGTGCCTTAGTAAAAGATCAGCCTTGCTTTAGTCGTCAAATATACTCGTTCACCGCTGCTTTTGACAACATTATTAACGATGAAGCCATTTATTGATTTTAGCATGTTCCACACACTGTCAAACATACGGATGTAACGTTACGGGCGCTGCGAAATGCGATGAGTGTGATACGGGATACGGTTTAAATTCAGCTGGAGCATGCGATGGTATGAAATTTAAGAAATGTAATGCTGTATTTACGACTAATAATAGCGTTGAACTGTATTTAGTTTTCTAGCATCCGAGTGCGTATTGCTGTCATATATAGTTGATTTGACATTTTTATGGGAATCCATTATCGCGTGCCAAAGCATGCAAGATGAAGAATCTAGCAGGCGACGTGTACTCTTAGTACTTATGATGAGCTGTCATTAAGCACCCAGCTCATAAACTATTTGGTATTACTAAAGAATTTGCTCTTATATATTTCCGTGTAACAAAACTAATAGGCTACAAGATTTTCCAAGTTAACGAATCTGATTTTTAAAAGCAATGGCTAAAACTGAGACATTTCTTATCCAGCTTGTTCTGAACATTGTAAAACGTACGGATGCAACGCCACTGGCGCTCAAAACTGTGATCGTTGCGATGACGGATTTGTCGTTTCACCAAACGGAACATGTGACCGTATGTATTTATCGCTGTGAAAATTTTTAATCTGCTATTTTCTTTAATCTTGATTCGCATCTACCAAGCGTGTAAGAACTGAGGTGATTAGTATAACGGGCTGTCTGTTGTTCCAAATGATATGCAATCGTTTAATGTGCAATCTTTTAACGTCGTGGACAAAGCCCACAATGATGTTTGAGACTTGTGATTGCATTCATTTCAGCTTGTTCTGCGCACTGTACAACGTACGGATGCAATACTACGGGTGCCTACAAATGCGATAGGTGTGACTCTGGATATGAATTAAATTCCAATGAAATATGTGAAGGTATTCATTTCAAATTTGTGATTTTTGTACAGTCTTACAATTTAGATAACAGGCTATATGCAAATATGAAATCTTTGATTTTGTGCCTTTTAGTATTTGATTTCAATTTATTCTGCGAATTGCACGACGAAATTCTAAGCGAAGGGAACCAGTCTCTTGACGAGAGCTGAGTCTTGTCAAGTGGATTGAACAGAGATACCAAATGAAGGTCCAATGCCGTTACCTAAGAGACTGAAGAGATAGAAAGATTTTGACTCAACACCCCACACACATATAGGAATTTTGCGCAACGATTAAACTTAACTTAGCAACATGACGGTGTAGTTTCGAGATTTAATTGAACAAATCAATAAAATGGTGCATAAAACCAAGAGGGTTTGAAAGAAAAGTAGGCTTAGTCACAGAAGATTCCGGACAAATGAATATTATTGGGCAAAAGTCGCGAGCTGCCGAAGGACGGAAGTTTAGATTGACGATTGCTTCATTCACATCCGAAATAGTTTCTGTCTGCCATCTATAGCAAGCAACGGTCCAGATTAAAAATTGAACAATTACCCTACTAGCAACTTCTCAAACAAATGCTAAAGTCAGAACTCCACTAACCAAAACGACGGACAGAATATATACCACCGATGCCTCGATTTCTAGTGCTGACACGAGTGATACAATATTAAATGACAGTGGCTTCACCACTTTTAGTACAGTAGCAACATTTGTCAATGAAGCGGATACAGTGCTATCAACTGGTATCAAATTCAATCGCCCCTCAAACTTCTGCAACTCATCCAAACGCATGGGCGTAGCCAGACAAAAATTCCGGAAGGGGTTTTAAGATTTCGAGGGGTTTTCCATTGAAAATCGTCGCAAAAGTCCAGGTTTTTTGTATTTTGCATGTAAAAGCATATAAAAAAATTTCGGAAACTTATTTGGGGGGGTTTGAAACCGTAAAACCACCCCCTAAATACGCCCATATCCAAACGTATCCGAAAGAAAGGCAACAACTACACAAAATTTTAGTCCTGATATAACTACTCTAGTTAAAACTGCATCCGCTGCACCAACTTCTGCAGCTCAGATATCCGCTTCATTGATAAATATTACCGCTTCTCAAACAAATGAAGCTAAGACAAACACTTCAGTGCAGAATGCTTTTTGTTCAACAGCTGGACCCACTACAACTACTCCCGGTGCAACAACTCTACCAGCTACGACTACTCCTGGTACAATAACTGGACTAACTGCAACTGCTTCTGGTACAGCTACTCTTGGTACAACAGCTGGACCAACTGGAACTAATGTTCCACCTACATCTGCTGGCTCAATCGGAACTACTGCTGCAGCTACATCACAGACTGGAACAACTCAACCAACGACCACAAATACTAAAACATCACCTGTTGCAATTACCACACAGACTGGAACAACTCAACCAACCACCACAAATACTAATACACCACCTGCTGCAATTACCACACAGACTGGAACAACTCAACCAACCACCACAAATACTAATACACCACCTGTTGCAATTACCACACAGACTGGAACAACTCAACCAACCTAAAACCACAATTAAACAGACTGGAACAACTCAGCCAACCACCACAAATACTAAAACATCACCTGTTGCAATTACCACACAGACTGGAACAACTCAGCCAACCACCACAAATACTAAAACATCACCTGTTGCAATTACCACACAGACTGGAACAACTCAGCCAACCACCACAAATACTAAAACATCACCTGTTGCAATTACCACACAGACTGGAACAACTCAGCCAACCACCACAAATACTAATACATCACCTGTTGCAATTACCACACAGAACAACTCAGCCAACCACCACAAATACTAATACACCACCTGTTGTAATTACCACACAGACTGAACAACTCAACCAACCACCACAAATACTAATACACCACCTGCAGCAACTACATCACAGACTGGAATAGCTACACCTGCTGGACCAACCGGAACTCCTTCTGCAGCTACAACTCCTGGACCAACTGGAGTTTCTGCTGCAGCTACAACTGCTGGACCATCTGGGACTCCTGCTGTAGCTACAACTGCTGGACCAACCGGAACTCTTGCTGGAGGTACAATTCTTTGACCAACTGCATGACAATCATTCACTGCAATATTCTTTCTTGCTCATGATACCCAAATCTAATTTTCTTTAATATTCCTTTGCTGATGATACCCAACTAAAATTTTCTTTTCACACTTTATCTTCTGACTTTTGTCTGTTCATCTGTTGTTCACTGCCCTGAAGGAGGTGCATTCTTGGTCGGCGGCCAATAACCTCCTCAATCCATCGAACATTGACTTTCAACTGCTGGACACTTCACAGCATTAGTTTAAATCTGTTTAATTAGGTGACTCGTTTGTTAAGATGGCTGATACTGCTTATTACATGGGTGTCTTCTCTTACTGATTATGTCAATTCTGTTGCAAGTCTTCATTTATATACATTCGTGACACATAGATCATTGGGCTTTATGTCTACAAAGATATCGCTGGCAAAGGCATCGATTTCCAGTCTCGACTTGATTACTGTAACTCGCTTCTTGCTTTATCAGTAATTAAAAACTACCGAAGCTCCAGAGAGTTCTGAAATCTTTGGATAAATTGTTATTGCACTTGTAATTTCGACACTTTATATAGCATCGTCGGTAACAAGCAACTTCTAGGATGCTTTCCTAAACTGTCTACTGTCAGCGCAAATGTTAATGCTCGGAGCAAATGAAAGAAGTAAATTTTAAACTATTTTTTTAAGAAAAAAGGTTCTGGCTTCCTGAATAGGTGCTGGAGGACTGATCCAGGCACGTAAACCAGCGACCCGACAGGCCCGATCACACGTTTTAGTTTTGTTACTGACATGAATACATAACCGGACTTTGATTGAGATCGTCCGATGAACGCCTGGTGTTATCTGCGAGGTTGCGTGGTGCTCAGATGTCAAGACATTTATGCCCCCGGATGCAAAGTTTTAATCTGACACGCTCTCCTCTTCTGAGCCACTGAAGCTGATCTCGTATAGCGGATATAATGTGGTCGAACCGCTCTAATCGTTTGACCATAACAATGCGTCAAACTGTGGGCATTATAACCTCCGCGCTTAAATCTTTCTATTGGCCTCCTACTCCGCAAGTAATCTCTTTTAATTGTTGGCTCATTGTTTACAACACAATGAATAATTGTCAACGTATAGCGTCTAAAGTCAGTTCTGAATTTCGAGACTTTCTATCGTTATATGATAAACTAGAACTATTACGGTAGATTTATGAAACTCTTTTCATGTATCTGTCCGTTCTGCTCAATGGTTTCTTGTCATTTTCGTTCTCAACTCAAGGCCTGCATTTTCAAATTGCCGACAACCCCGCCCAATGGCGCCTCTTTGTCCATGCGGGCTTGTCTTTTGGACATTGACATGATTGTGGCTTGGTTTTGGTGCACCTTAGGTTGATTCCTCGTGCATTAGAAATAGACGGAATAGAAGTTATTAATTACAACTACAATTCCTGCTGCAGGTACAACAGCAGGACCAATGTTTCTACTTCTGCTGCAGGGAATAAAACAACAGGAGCAACTAGAATTGGTGCCGCTAGTGTAACACAAGCTCAGCCGGCCACAACTGCCTCTCCGACGAGAACTACTACATCAACTATAACACCGACAAGCCCAAGACCTCTAGGTGAGTTTTCGAACGTATGAAGACAACGTTTCATACAGAATTTTACAATAATGGTTTTTTGTCATCTATTCCGTATGAAGGTAAACAGTGAAGATTAAAGTATCACACTCACCACACGCCTCTGGATTTTTGTCCATGCGAATAAATTTGGACAATGTTTGTAATCTTGGAGTTATACTCGACCCAAAATTTTCTAAAACTCGAAATAGATGTGTCACGGAATCTTCTTCTTTCTTTAAACCTATCTCAAGCACTTTTCCTTCCCTCTAAATACAATCGCTCAAAGTTTTCTAAACTGTTGTTAGAAGCGAATTTGACACAGTTATTTTAAATGAATTGGTTCTTATTTTAAACACAGTCTTTTAACACACAAGTACTTCAGTGCCAATGTTCTTCATCAACACAACTCAATTGTATATCTCGAGGTGAGTTCTCTCCTGCATTAAAACAACTGTCATCAGCAATTTCAGTTATATCGCGCGCAATTAACACCTGCAATCTTCAGTAAATAATGTTTACTTAAGCCAGGCGCTCGCTATCCGCCCACTCACCACTAAAACGCATATATAGACTTAGTTGCGAATAAAATAACTCATGTGTAACCTTATGGAGTTACCTCGTTCTCAAAATATTCTAAACACTTGTTCAACAGATGCAACTTCTCGAATATGCTAACTCCTTCAACTCAGAAGGATCCGACACCAAAACCAGCAGCTCACACAGATATTTCCATCAAGGGTTAGTAAAATCACTTGACTCCGAATGACGAGTATCAGAAAATAATCCGAGTTAGCACAGACTCAGTGGAATGAAGCCTCCTGAAACCAGATTGTTGTCTGGGTAATAAGGAATTCTTTATTACAGATAGCATGTCATCTGCATCGACACAATCTTAACCATCTTCCATAAGCAAAACGATAGGTTAGTAGTATTGGACAATAATTAGCCAGGTCATAAGCAGCATCCAAGTCATAAGCAGCGTCCAGACGTTGGCGTTAAAACAACCTCTCGCTTCTGGGAGGCTGCAAGAGACCCTCAGCTAAAGTGGTGTTGAACAACTATAAACTACAAGAAATGGCACACTAATGTCCACGAAATCCTTAAGTAAGAATGTCGGGCTGGGGCCCAGCTCACATTACTTTAAAGACGAAGACAGCAGAAACTGGCGATTTTTTTCCTTCGTTTGACATAGTTATGTATGTAATTATGTTCTGAATTTATTTGCATCAACCATGCAAAATGCAGACAGAAAGAGGAAGCTCACAGATTAGCAGCGGAACACATCATATACAGTTTTCTAATGTTCCAGAGCTCACTTATTTTGGGTCCTCAAGTCCATGCTATTAGGAACCACTAGTTTTAAACCCTTGAGAGTTTTAGACAATGCCAGAATCATCCGCATTAGAATATAGCGACGTTGTCCTGGATGTGACATTATGGGTAAAAATAAATTATTGATATCTCCTAGTTAAAGAATATGCTTTTCAAGTTAACCAATCTGATCTTTTAGCAATGACTGAAACTGAGACATTTCTTTTCAGCTTGTTCTGCGCATTGTACAACGTACGGATGTAACAACACTGGTGCTGGCAAATGTGATACTTGTGACTTAGGATATGGCTTGAATTCAGCTGGATCTTGTGACGGTATGTATTATTAAAGTGTTTATCTCAGCTGTGGCTCATACTACCCGATAGCGCATTGGATAACACACTGGCATCGAGAGCGAGAGGTACCTCGATCGTAACCTGTGGGCGGACATGCTTTGTAGGCTGCTATTAGCGCCGTGTATTGCAGGTTGTCTGTTCTGTTAGTAGTTAAGATTTATGTCTTCTGTCATTTGTGTTCTTGTGAATTGTTAAATCGTCATAACATGTAAATGTACAGCGCAGTGCGTTTGTCAGGCGCTTGATTAAAGAATAAATATTATTATTATTTTTTTATTATTACTATTATTGAATCCCTCAGGCATTAGAAAACATCCGAAGAGTTGTTTTTGTTCTGGTATATCCTCTCCGGTCAACTGTGCGAATGTGCCTCGAACTAGCGTTATATCGTTGCGTGGATATTGGCGCTGGAAACTTTGTGGTCTCGATCTTCTCATTATTACATATTATTATTATTATTATTATTATTATTATTATTATTATTATTAGACTTTTTAGTAGTAGTACCAGTAGTAGTAGTAGTAGTAGTAGTGGCATGGATGTAATACTGAATGTGTAGTAGTAGTAGTAGTCT
This sequence comes from Aporrectodea caliginosa, assembly GCA_020284085.1. Classification (NCBI taxonomy): domain Eukaryota; kingdom Metazoa; phylum Annelida; class Clitellata; order Crassiclitellata; family Lumbricidae; genus Aporrectodea; species Aporrectodea caliginosa. Next base: position 77,065 of record JACEVL010000461.1, read on the forward strand.
TAGTAGTAGTCTAGTATTAGTAGTAGTAGTAATGTAGTATTATTCATGTTACAGTTTGATTATACAGTTGATTTCAGTTTCGTTGGCTTCCAGTAATATTGTATCACATTTAAATTTCAGTTTGTGCTGCGAATTGCACGACGTATGGATGCAACGCTACGAAAGCTTTCAAATGTGATCGCTGCGATGCAGGATTTGTTCTAACATCAAACGCAACATGCAGCCGTATGTATAACGATATTTCATGATTATAGTAATATCATTGAATATCAGAATATTTTATATAGACAATTTCATCCGCATTAGAAAATTGTGGCGTTGCCCTGGATGTTTTATTATGGATTAAAATAAATCATTGATATCTCCTAGTTAAAGAATTTGTTTTTCACGTTAACCAACCTGATCTTTTAAAAGCAATAACTGAAACTGAGACATTTCTTTACAGCTTGTTCTGCGCATTGTACAACGTACGGATGTAACAACACTGGTGCTGGCAAATGTGATACTTGTGACTTAGGATATGGCTTGAATTCAGCTGGAGCTTGTGACGGTATGTATGATTAAAGTGTTTATCTCAGCTGTGGCTCATACTGCCCGATAGCGCATTGGATAACACACTGGCATCGAGAGCGAGAGGTACCTCGATCGTAACCCGTGGGCGGACATGCTTTGTAGGCTGCTATTAGCGCCGTGTATTGCAGGTTGTCTGTTCTGTTAGTAGTTAAGATTTATGTCTTCTGTCATTTGTGTCCTTGTGAATTGTTAAATCGTCATAACATGTAAATGTACAACGCAGTGCGTTTGTCAGGCGCTTGATTAAAGAATAAATATTATTATTATTCTCTTTATTATTATTATTATTATTATTATTATTATTTATGTTACAGTTTGATTGTACAGTTGATTTCAAATGTATGACTTGGGTAATATTGTATCACCATTGATTTCAATTTCAGTTTGTGCTCCGAATTGCACGACGTATGGATGCAACGCTACGAAAGCTTTCAAATGTGATCGCTGCGATGCAGGATTTGGTCTAACATCAAACAAAACATGCAGCCGTATGTATAGCGATATTTCATGATAATAGTAATATCATTGAATATCAGAATATTTTATATAGACAATTTCATCCGCATTAGAAAATGCTATATGTGGCGTTGTCCTGGATGTTTTATTATGGATTAAACTAAATCATTGATATTTTCTGATTAAAGAATTTCATTTTCACGTTAACCAATCTGATCTTTTAAAATCAATAACTGAAACTGAGATCGTAATTTCATTTACAAATTTGTTCTAGTTAGCAAAACAACGTACGGATGTAACTGTCACTGGTGCTGGCAAATGTGATACTTGCGACTTAGGATATGGCTTGAATTCAACGGGAGCATGCGACGGTATGTATGCTGGCATGGATTTTAATCGGAATGGGGTTATGTTGCAGTTTGATTATAGTTCCTGACTTTCAAATGTTTGTTTCGTTAATATTGTATCACCATTGACATTTAAATTTCAGTTTGTGCTCCGAACTGCACGACATATGGATGCAACGCTACGGGAGCTTTCAAATGTGATCGCTGCGATGCAGGATTTGGTCTAACATCAAACGCAACATGCAGCCGTATGTATAGCGAATATTTCACGATAATAGTAATATAATTGAATATCGGTTAATATGGTTCCTATCATTTTATACGCTGCCCGTTGGGTTGTAGCACAATTTTGCCAGCTTTCCCTAGAATCAGGTTCGGAGAGACAATAATACTTCTAAGGTAGTTAATTTAATGTGATTTAATTAGTGCTGCTTTTGTCAGCCTGTTCTTCGAATTGCTGCAAGTAACAGCGACATCGCTAGGTTACAAATCCCGGCAGCCATAAATTTCATTCTTAATAAGTTCTAAATGTTCCTCATGAATTTAACTTTATATGCTGTTTCAGGAAGTCACTTTTATGAGCGAAATGTGTTCTATAAGGCTTGAGCATTCTTTACGTATGATAATATATGGATTCCGCTTGACATGACGCGCTGATTTAAAACTTGTGTATTCTCAGCACGATATTTAGACGTGTGACGATTAATTTCAGCTTGTTCACCGCACTGCACCATGTACGGCTGTGGCGTCACTGGAGCTTACAAATGCGATACATGTGACCAGGGATATGTTCCATCCCCAAACGGAACATGTGTTATACGTATGTAATACTTGAAACATTTATCGAAAAGATAGTGCATTGGAAAGTCTATGTTATCTTTTTAACAGCGCTTTTTTCATAGATCAGCTCCTTTGTGAGGTAGGCTAGGCCCCTACATAAGACACGATATATAATAATGAATCTTCGTTCATACGTTGCATTGTCAGAACGCAATGCGAATGCGATTACAAGAAAAGAATATGTGTAAGCATTGGCTTACCGTTTCAAGTTTGGTCCCGGTGCGACACGCTGGTCTAGATTCTTTCTATTAACGACGCGGTGTCCAAACCAAGATGACTGACGACGCCTTCCTCCTGGCTTATCCAGCTTCTATTCAGGCTTGGAACTGGAACCACAAGAAAGATGGACTATTCGGTTAGCGCGTTGTGTGCAAAAGAAACGGACTTCGTGTAATGACTGAGGGAAAGTTGTTTTTGTACACACCTTCCTGTGTAGTAAAGCAGTATGATTTTGTAATAGGGATGCCACTCTGGATTTTCGGAAAAAGCTAGAGCGAGCCTGTTAGAAAAGGCTCCTGATTTTTGTTAACGAATCGTAAGTAATCGTAAATTTATATAGCGCCCTTCAAGAAATGCTCCTGACCTGACAACACCAATCCACGATCGAAAAGAATTGTTTTCAAACGCCTGCGGAAAAGGGGCAAGGAAAGACCAAGGCCCCTTCATTACGTAGGTTGCTAGGCAACCTATTCCAGGAAAGATGGACCGACTCCACAGCAAAGCTTTTATGAAGCAACCATGGAAGTTGGAACTGGAGCCACAGGAACAACCTATTCGGCGGTTCGCCTTGAGTGGCAGAGCGAAGAATCTAACCTGGTATGGAAAGCACTCAAAGCTCCCTGATAGACTGGGGCTTGACCTGCACGACAATTGGGAAAGCATTAGGATCTTATGCTCAATGCGTTTTTGCATTGGCAGCCATGGCAGTGCAGTTCCTCCCGTATAAAGCCAGATATATGATCGAACTTTGGTATGCCTCCTATCAGCCGAGCCGATGCATTTAGCACAGATTGTAACTGACTTATGCGCGATAGGGTTAAGCCCGCAGAGATAGCACTGCCATAGTCGACTCTGGTGCATATACATGAAGGCATGCCTCAGCGTCGTAGCGGCTTTAGATGTTAGAGAGCGGCGTACCGAGCGAATCTGACGTAGATGGTAAAAGCACGTGCGACATACATTCCTCACGTGTTCTGAAAAGGTCAATTCCTGGTCCAGGGTCACACCTAAGTCCCGCACAGTGGTAGAGAAAGAGACGCCAGGAAAGCGAAGCTGTAGATAGGATAAATCGACTTTGGATAGGAATACGTATACGTGGAATTAGTACAAATTACTAATGCAACACAGCTGAATTGCACATCTGCTACATAAATTAAATAGCCAGAACTAAAAAAAACACATACCTGTCACAAATAGTATTGCTGAAATTCAGTGTACATAGGATGAATGATGTTAGGATCAATACATTACATGTGAGAAAAAACTCTTTCCACAAACGCTGAGGAGTGGGGCATGTGTCAGCCTCTGGAAGAAATAACATTGGCACGAATGAACATTCCAAGTATTGACCTCGACTGATATTCATTACAAATGGTGCAGTAGAGTAAATGGAGCCGAAATTCTACATCTATGCAGAGGTGCGTTTACCACTAGGCGCCAAGGGCCCCAAATCTCGGAGGGCCCTAAAGGAATGAAAATATTTCTTCAATTACTGTATAAAAATAAAATTTTAAAATTTTATTTATTTTAATATAGCCTATTTCTTTTTTTGCAGATTAGCAGTCACATAAATGTACTGTAGCCTACACTTATACATATTCTTGCGTTTTAAAACTAAAATCAAATAACTTCACATTCCTTGAAATAGCTTCTATAACTGATCCTAATTACAGTGTCAATAACACGCACAAAAGTTCAACCCTGTGGGTTTTGCACATGATAGGCTAAATACCACCAGTCTTTAGAAGGGCCCCCAAAAACCTTTGCACCTAGGACCCCGTTTTCTGTAAACGCGCCTCTGCATTCATGGTATTAAACTTTGCGTAGAATGAAACTTAGATAAGCAGTTTTGTATCAGGGGAATCATTGTTTGGTAGATTTGACTTGCCCCGTCAACTTTATCAGCTGAGCTTTCTGATTAGAAATAAAGACGAAGGGCATCCCACTGCTCTAAAATGTGATGAACACCTGCTTCTCGGGAAAGTCATCGTGTTTCGCTTATATTCAAAATTTTATGTGATTCAGTTTCAACGGTCTCCAGTCTTACAAAAAACATACGAACTTTGAACTGTGCCTACAACTTTACAATAACTTCGAGAAGTTAAACAAATAAGAACTTACGAAATATTCGAAAAATTATCGCAAATTCACGAATCGGAATCACAATAGATGATAGATTATTCATAGAACCTTATTAAGCCGGCTGGCCGCGGCGACGTCATCCACACCATAGATGATAAATATAGAAGTCATAGTCGCCACAACGACCTCTTATAAAATAAATTAGATAACAGTCGCCAACATAGATTGGTTTTAGTGAAGTTCAGAGTGTGGAGTTATTTTAGTCAAACTGTCTGAAATAAATTTAAGTAATGTTTTAGGAATTGCTGAAAATGTACGTTTTTAACACGCATTAAAAGTACATGTAAAAAGCTAGACCTTGGGGAAACCTCTGAACCAAGACAAGACCGTTGTATTCTAAGGCGTTATCTAGGTGGAGAAAGTTAAGAGTGGCAACCTGTTTGGTACCGGTTTAAGTTGAGAAGCAAACAGGAACATGCTATTATGTCTGTAAATGTATATTCGTTTAGTCATAAAACAACAGTAGAGGTGCTCCGACTTAACAATCCCGAGAAAATAAGGCTGTCTTTAAGCAGCGAAAAAAATGCAGGGAGGCCCAGCTTGAAGCATTCAGCGAGTCGTTGGTTCCATATTGTATGGCCAATTAAAGCAAAAGCAAGATAATGTAAGAAAATATCGCATTTCCTACGTTACTTATATAGGCTATATACGACATAGTAAATATTCCATCACAGACAGCTCGAGAAACATTTTGCAGCTTATCTCAAGTTGCATCTTCTTACAGTAGTGAGATAGTAATGTTCATGAGGTTTCAGAAGGCGCTATAAAAATAGCCAGCTACATGAATTATAATCGTGCTGATAGAAATTCATGAAGTCACCGAAGCCGCGAATTCCATGATTTTCGGAATATGCCGTGAATGCCGTGAATTTTCCCAAATGCCGTGAATTGCCGTGATTTGGGGCAAATCTAGTTAATTTAATGCAACACGGCGTTATATTAGGAAGTGATCTGTTTCGCAACGTGGCAAATTACAATAAATGTATATAAACTAGAACCAAGGTCGTTGACTAGAACAGCCATGCGATGACGTTGACGTGAATGACGTATTTCCGGTTGTGCAACGCGTTTGTATTGGCCGACATTTGTATTGTTTTTCCTCGATTCCTTATGTTTCGCATTTATCGACTTTTAGCGCAAATTAAATTCTTTCATTATTTTTGATTAGGAAGAAAGTGGTAAATGTATCGTGCCTGGGTCATGCTAAATGTATGTAATGATGGTCTAGAATATCATATTATTATGACGTCATTTGCTTTTTTCTATCAATCTGATGCTAAAAGAATAATACACGCTGATTTTAATTCCAGCTAAATGCTACCAGAATTAGTTACATATCCATTTCAAAACAATGCGAATACATTGGCAAAGACAGTATACTTGATTTTAACTTTGTTCTTGCAAACCCTTTTAACTATCTAAAAGTTATGTAAATTGGGCGTTTGTAACTTTAGCCTAACGCTTTATTGTAAGTTCAATCTCTGAATGACAACTAACGTTTTGTATCAAACTATTCATGATTGTAAACTCCAAATTTAAAAAATGCCACTTGAATACTAGGTGCAGCAGTTTATTCACGAGCGCTGTAACTAACTACATGTAAGCCTAATTTATTTAGGTTCAAACGAATTGTGTCCTTATGGACAAAGCCCAAGAGGTCGGATATTTTCTGGGTCGGATGATGGCTACTGGCAGGAATATTTGCCGCAAAGTTTCTGCTTTGGCAACAAGAAATTCCGAGACATTTTCGTAAGTCATTTGATTATTGATTATTATTATTATGATTTCAATTGTTTTTCTTGTATCAAACTGATTTAGTTTTTTTACCTCTATTTAGTAATTATTAAGTGCTAGAAGAATTTGTTGGGTATCGATTTCCTAACAATTGAATACCATTGGCAACCTAGAGTATACTTGATTTGCACATTGTTCTTGTAAATTCTTTTTTTAGTCAACACTGCCTAACCTATACTGATGCAAAAGGAATTGGATATTCCGCCAAACCTTATGCTTGATATCTATAGCCCACCCTATTCTTTAGGCAATAGGTGGATTTTCACCTTTTTTGCTATTTACGAATTCAATCACATCGTTACACTTTAGGGGTGGCTTTTAACACTCTCTTTGAAGGTGTAATATCCCACGCTACAGGTGTATTAGACCACGTGATATTCAACATAAAGGTGTGATGCGCCATCGGTTGATGCCTTGTGCATTAGACACCGGCGCAATAGAAGTTGCTAACTACATTCGTCCCTCATTCTAAGGTGTGGTATCCCACGAGGTGTGATATTCCGACGTTAAAGGTGTGGTATCCCCCTCACTGTAAGATGTTATATCCCATGTTAAAGGTGTGGTGTTCCTACTTTGAAGGTGTGGTATCCCTCTCTTATTCTAGGAATATATATAAATTTACTAAATAAGTAAATCATTAGCATATATTAGTCTATATTTTAGTTAATTGTTATACATATTTACACATATCTGCATATGTAGGAATATACATTAATGTACTATAGAAATAAATCATTAGCATATATTGGTATATATTGTAGGATATTAATTACTTAATAAAAGTACACGTATTTCCATTTATTTTCTGACTAGGCCTAAATGCCTGTATAACATGTATATATAACTATATATATGCACAAATGTATATATATATGTAAGTATTTATATTGATATATACTACACAACGTGCCAACTCGGAGGTAATATGAGACGACAGTAATTTCTTTTCGTAAATGCTGTACTAATAGAACTCCAATTGAAATGTGAAACAATAAAGAAAGATTTGATTTCATTGTTATATTTATTATTTTTACTTATGTTTTTGAAGAATAAGGTAATCATCATAATTATCATCATCATCATCATAATCGTCGTCGCCATCATTATAATTAGTCTAATGACGGTGCGGCTCTCATTTCTTTTGTTGTCAGTTATTACGAGCAATTAAACTAATAGAGAAAATGTGCTATTGTTGCAGGTGAACGTGAACGGATTCATTTCTTTGGGACAAGGCTATGTCTCTTGGACTCCAGTCAACTTTCCATTACACACCGGGTACTACTATGGTGACCGCAACTACACCGGTTATAATTACTATTACGATTACCTGAATATAATAGCGGCGTTCTGGGCTGACATCGACACTCGTGGGAATGGTCCTGGGAGAATCTCCTACAACGAATACAGTCGGGATTACTTCAGCTACTCACCATCATCGGACCTTGAACAGCGAGTTTTCGCTTGGGCTGCTGACAGGATCAGATATCGTGCTGGAGACTCCGGCTTCTGGCCTTCGATGGTCGTCGTGATAACGTGGGAGAACGTTTCGCCGTACCCGTACTATTACACGATGCCAAAAGTAAGCAAACGATACGATAATCTTTCGGTCACGAGTAAACCTGTTTCAAAGCTAAAGCAGTACTGGTTGGATACTCTTGGTATTTCACTAGGACTAGTAATACTGGCCGTACACAAAATGTCTGAAGTAATCTGTTTCAGAGCTAAAGCAGTACTTGTAGGATACTCTTGGTATTTCACTAGGAGTAGTAATACTGACCGTACGCAAAAAGTCTGAAGCGTGTTTAATTCACTGATGTTCAGGTGAACATGTATTTCTTCCTTTAAGACGATGTGAATTAAAAAGTATATTAGATGCAGCACAAGAAAAATCAGCCCCATCGCCAATGTTTCGTAATCGTAATCGGGAGATGCAAATATCTCAGGTGCTACTCTAATGTAAGCGCGGGGCACCAGCTTATTCACGAGCGCAGCGTCGTGTCACAGATGTTAAATGAAGATCAGAGTCTGGTTGCCAAAGAGACCAGAGATCGGAGATCGGTTAGATGTAACTGATTCTTGCACAGGGTATAGAGATGCTCAAAGACACTCGCCGTTTGCAGGCAATTATCAAAGATCATTGATAGTGGTCTCACGTGGGGGTGCTCGATAGCGTAGTGGTTAGCGTGCTGGACTGTCAATCGAAGAGTCGAGGGTTCATCAGAAATTTGCTTCGAGATTTCTGCCCCTAGCCAACTCACCTATAATAAGTACACTGTCGGTTGGAAGATGAGACGGCGAGGGGAAGAATTGGCCACAAGCCCTCATATACCGAGGCTAAGAAAATAAAATCGTTAATATTCATACTATATCTTCTGCCTCAGAGCTATATGAAGGTACTGCTCTGCTCTTCTTCACATCTTGCATTCTTATATATATATATATATATATACATATATTATATTATATTATATTATATTATATTATATTATATTATATTATATTATATTATATTATATTATATTATATTATATTATATTATATATTTCATATATTATATGTCAGTGATATTCGTTCGACTTTCAGTCAAAGACTACGTTCCAGATGGTCCTTGTTAGCGATTACAGATATTACAACAGCTACGCGATCTTCAACTACGACTATTTTTCAAACTGGGACGTAACGCGAGATAACTGTCAGGGTTTCCAAGCTGGAAATTGTCAGTACAGAAATCTCTATACTTCTGGTACTCCACTGGCTTACAACCTACCAAGCATTATCGGGGAGAGAGGTGAGATTCTTTTACCAACAAAAGTAATAAACCATTAATTTTATGTATACCTCAGGATTATAGTGCTTGTAGCGTGATGGTAGTAGCGGTTGCGGCCGTAGTGGTGATGGATTTATATGTGAAAATGGTATAATGATTAGTGGGAGCGAAAGTGGGGTTAGTTTTGTAGGAATAGGGAAAGCAAAAACATTGAGAACTTAGGTGTAATCGTAATCGAATATTTTTATAGCGCCACTAAAAAAACAGAGGCGCTCCTAACCCGGGCCAGTGTCTTCACTGTGCAGTGTTAGAGAGAGGTTTTTAGGCGCCGGCGGAACTGGTCAAAAGAGATATAGAAAAGGTCAGTCCTGAGGGACTGAAGTAACTAGTTCCAGCTACTGGGACCAACAATAGCGAAACTCCTGGGCCGTAGAAGTATTCGCGACGTACGTTTATGTGAAACTCCTCTTCATCTGCGATAGATTTAATAAATAACTATAATGGTAAGACTTGCTCAGGATTATTTAATTCGAAGCGCTGTTTTTTTTACAACGTACACAGTTCCTATTTTATGACTCAATATACTTTTGTCTTAAGAGCGTGGTATTGATGTTATAGTCGTTTTGTTAGTAGTACTTGGGCTTAACGACACTTTTTCATATCGAAGATGATTAATGTCGGAGGCAGAGTACAATCTCGTGCTCCACGTTTATATTGCGACCGAGCCACCCGCATTAAAGATCCTAGAAATTAATCTCTGATAAACCGACCGACCTGGAATCGAACCCGGGCCGCCGGCGTGGCGAGCGGGCTACCAAGCCACTCGGCCACTCAGGATCAACATACAATTTAACTGCTGACGTGAGTGAATGCATACGGTCTCTGCTTCTTCATAGTGATAATACACACTGTTTAGTGTTTGTCTCTTGTTGAAAGGTGGAAATGGTCAGTGGATCCTTCCGGTTTCTGGACCACAGTCGATTACACTGACCTCCGAGTTCAAATGTCGTCGGTGGCACTGGGCACAGGCGAGTAACTCGTTTGCGATCAGCCGTGCACGAAGATTCCTACCACCATGTCAGTTTGGCAGGCACTTTGGGATCCTCGATATCAATTCGACTACACCACTGGATGTGCAACTGCCCTGTTCTCTCCCTTCAGCACATACACACAGGTGAACTATAATATTTCTAGTCATAGATAAAATGTTTAAACTTAATAGATATGAGTTGGTGTTGTTCTAATTCATTTAATTCAAAATCATTCTTTTCTTGATATTGAAACTTTGAGCGAAACATCATTTCCTAGAACAACACAAAAATTGAATCTGAGCGAAACAGTGTTTGTTAGAGCAAGGACAAAAAGGAAAGGAATATGACTGTGTGGATAACTGAAAACTTTAACGATAAACTGTGATAGAATAATGAATAGAGACTATTCCCTTTCGTCCCGTTCACTGTCTATTGACTTTGTAGTACTAATGCAACGAAACGAAACTTTTACGGTGAAATTGAGTCATTGATGTTTTGTTTTTGACGAAACATTAAATTTGAATGGAACGCACTTGTTTTCACGGCTCTTTAGAACTCTTCAAAAATTGTGGCCCAATGGGAATGAGATACTTGGTTTTGACAGGTTACCCAGTTTTCCATGGGCGGTTACCTCCTCTCCCTCAGACAGAAATCCCTATAATGTGACATTGAACCTGAAAATTTCAACAAAAGTACATGATAGATAAATTAATCACGTTATTTATTTTTATTTCTAAGGTTAACAACCTAACTTCCACTGAAATGTATTGTCTATTCAATATTTTTCAGCTGTGCTGATTCCACTATAGACATTTGCTGTTTCGTAAAATGAATTGGAAATATATTTAACTGTTGCAATTAGACAAACACTTTATGATTCAATTCTCATGTTCCTAAGTTTTACCAGCGAACTCCAAAGAAACTCCTATCGGCCTAAGACACAATTAATCTAATGGATAATTTGTGTATGCTTACAGACAGAACCGTAGTGTACATCGTGTTTGCCAATCCAATCACCAACTGGACAGTGAATGTTACTAATTCGATCATAATTTCAATGAATGGCTCCAACCAATCCGCCATCTTCAATTTGTATAAAGCGTTCACAACTCAACCAACGCTTCTTATACCTGTTGCTGGAAATACCTGGAATTTCTCATGGACTCCACTAAACACGGATGCTGTGAACTTCACGTATGCTACAACCAATAATATATTACTAGTTTGGATGAGTACGATGTAGCTTCAGTATATGGTAGTTTATGATTATCTGTTGTATTCAGGCGGGCATGCCAGATGGAAACCCTTTTCCTATTGAGCTCAGCCTTTGACACAATGATTATATTATGCCGATGTAATGTAAGCTCACTTTAATGTATTTTGCATTTTTGATTATCAAAAATATATCTTTAAAAATACAAACATCATGAATAGTTTTTTTCTTCCAAACCCTATCCTGGAAATCACTCCGCTAAAACTATGGTAGCTATGGCAGCCTATGGTGAATAAGCAGTAACCATGTGATCATGTACAGTATATTATGCGCCGTCCTACGTTTCAGAAAATATAGGATCATGTAAAGACCATATGATATAAATGGGCTTATGGCTGCTGACCACATTATCTCAGTCGTAATCACGAATATATATCAATCAATCAATCAATCAATCAATCAATATTTATTGCAACCTTTAACAACTCATAAAATACATACATTTGTGCTAATCAATAACAGAGTAATTAAAACACTGAACATTAAAGGCACATAACAGTTATTTTAACAGTATCGAGGGAGGAGTTATTAATGGGAGCAATGGGAGGCTCCTAAGGGATTGATATCCCGCTGGTTGGAGACACCCAGCTGCGTCAAGTAGCAAAGGTTCGGAAGAAGGCTGGGCTAGGAAAGCCAAAATCTTATTTTATTTTATTTTTTCATAAAAGAACAAAGGAGTAGGCTACATCGGGTAACTTAACTAAACTTATCTAATATAGCTTAACTAAATAACTCGAGGACCGGTGCGTCGTGCAACAGGTGTAAGTTTATATGTGCCTATACTTTCAGAATATTAGTTCCTCATTATGTCAATTGGTGTGCGCCCATGAGAAAGAAGCGTAATGTTTTTTTAAATTCGTGTCGTGTTTTAGAAGAACGAATTTATATATATATATACTATACATAATATATTTTTATAACTGTATATATTTATATTGCACCGTACCAAGGCAAACTCTTTTTTATCGTGTAGTCTTTATAGGTTATAAAATCATTGATACTCCGAGATTCTGGCATCATGAGCGCCTTTGTCGGGAGGCGGACATCAGTCTTCTCTCAGCGGTCGTAGGGAACCCGGTTCATGTGCTGCGTAGGTTACTGCCAGCGGATCGCTCCCTGTCTCTTGCAGACAATCTAATGCGGAGAACTTTTATAACTACAGTGCTGTGCTCTCTTTAATTAAGATGTATGTGCGGTTAGGCAACTGGTATAAAAAGGAATGTACTTACTTACTTAGATTGCAGAACCTATATGTTGATAGCCCTTTATCTGCGGATTATTTAGTGCACTGACGACGTGATGAGTTATGATGCTAATACTACTATGGTGCCGATGTAGATAATGGAGAGATTAATTAGTTCTTTTAACATATTTTGTGCAAATGCAGTGGTTAAGATTACTCTTCTATAGGTTCACTGGTAACGATTCGACTGGATCAACTGCGGTCCCTATGACGCTCACCGTCAGGTTGTGCGGCTGTGTAAACAACGGAACATGTCAGTGGAGCGTCCTCCAACCTGGTTACAATGATACCGACATATTCCAGCTCGTCTCCTGCGCCTGCGACCGAGAACTTTACGAAGGTAATTCAACCAGTTGTTATAATTAATGGCAAGTGATAGTCTAATGGTTAGAGTGCTGATCTTTCAGCCGAGGTGTCTGGGGTTCGAAACTCCGTCAGGGCAGAAATTTGTTTCGAGACTTCTGCTCCACCTCGTTCCATAGCCATCTCAGCGTACATGAGTACATTGATCGTACACTTTGGGTGGAAAATTGAGACGGCGAGATGAAGCCATCGTCATTGTTAGCGTTTAACTGCACTTCCCACTCATTCCTTTTACTTTCGATATTTAGTTTAAATTAGTTAAGGTTAGTTAAGATTTTTATGTTAATCAAGTCAACAACTGTTATACTTAGTAAAGCATCTTTCGGTCGCCACATATTCTATTGAAATTACATAGAGGTGTCCCTACTTAGCGGGATCTTTGATCTTCAGGGCCTTCCCTTGTGGCATTCAACAATCCATACTTAAAAGTGCAATCTGATTTGTAATATTATTGTTTATCGTTGTTTGGCTACAAATAAACGATTGATTGATTGATGCACTAACTACAACATGACCACCTGTATATAAAAAAACCAAGTTCATATTAAAGTAGTTCATCATCACCATCATCATCACCACCACTACCGCATTTATTAGTCGTAGGATCATCATCATCATCAGTTCCTGACCCCATCCACTTGGCGGCGATGGGTACGAATAAATGATCTCCATTGTCCTCGGTCTCTTGTCAAGTCCATTGCTCCCCTTAGTGTCAGTCCACGTGATGTTATGTCTTATTATATTGTCTCTCCAGCGTTGTCTTGGTCTGCTTTTGTGTCTTTTTCCTTCAAATCTTGCGTGTAGTGCGCTGTGTGGAATTCGGAGTAGTCGTAGGATAGTAATACGTAAATCTGGTTAGTTTCGATACATCATTCTGTAAGCATCTTTTTACTTTCCAGGAGACTTTTGTGAAAGATTCGTCAATGGTTGTCGATCGGAACCTTGCGGACCTCGCCGTAACTGTAGTCTAACATATCCAGGTTTCCAATGTCTGGAGTGTATGCCGGGTTATCAGTTAGCAGATAACAAGTGTTGGGGTAAGTTTATGATTATATGGAACGAAGTAACTTCATAAAGGAACGTATAGATTCCGACTAATGTGTCGAACATTTACATTTTTCATTTTAAAATACCGCAGTTTTTGTGAATTTCAATGGAATTCAAATTTGATATTCCACGAAATGGAACATCTTTGGACAATTTATCGTTTTTTTAAATAATTAATTTTCTCAACTAAACGCTTTGCTTTTATCAAAATGGAGATTATTTGTTTTGCTATTATAAATACTACTTAGAATACTTTTCCTAGGAATGTGAAAACGTAGGTTTAACTGGACGGCGCATTCTGACTACTGAAGAAGCAGATTATGTGGTTTGAGTGAACTCCATTAAAGGAAGTTGATTTGAAAAGTTCCCATCGTATCTTAATGCGTTTTCAGCTGTAATTCTATCAAATCGTTATAGATATTGACGAATGTAACGAGACAAATCCCAATAATACCTGCAACAACGTGACTGAACAATGCGTGAACACCGACGGAGGATACAACTGCACGTGCAAAACCGGATTTGTTAGAAATGGAACCGTATGCCAAGGTAATCCCAAACTGTTACTCATTTCGCCTATTGATTCTTTGAATACACCTTTGCAGTGTTGCTCAATGACACTATCGGATAAAAATATTGCGTAGCCTGCTAATCCTGTGGTACGCCTAACGATACGAGGTTGCTAAAGGCAAGTCGTTTCCAGGCAATCGATTCTGTGACGAAATCATAGTATTCGTTACTGAAATAAGCTAAAACATAAACATTTGTTTTTTTTGCAATTCATCTCTTGACGGTTGAAAAAATAAATAAATACATGTAGTAACCCGGAATAGCATTAACCTTTATTTAAAAATGACCAAGCCGGAATGAAAGAATGATGAAAAGAATATTCTTTATAATAGCATAGGAGTATAATGAAAAGAATAATTAAAATCGAATTACTCAGCGACGAAATTTTTCATTCTTTGATTATTTTCAGACATTGACGAGTGTGCTTTACGGTTGGCCAACTGTGTTCAAAAATGTACCAACACATATGGCGGCTTCACCTGTCATTGTTATCCAGGATGCACCTTGAGCGACGGTTACAACTGTTCAGGTGAGCTACTATAACATAAACAGTATTTATTCATTCATTCATTCAAACATTTATATAGCGTCCCTTCAAGGTAAATTCTCAGAAGCGCTCCCAACTCCATCCCGGGCAAAAAGGTAAGTTTTCAAATGGACATAAACAGTATCCGTACTGTACATGATCTAGGGAACAGGCATCTCAACTTCTGGACTGGAAAGGAGGGAATTTTCCCACTGTTGAAGATAGCTTCCACAAATTTTGTTCTTGCTCATTGTTTCTTCACTTCAATGAAAGTGAACTCTGACATAACCATAACCATAAATTTTATTAAACCCAAGTATAAAACAACGAAAGGCAAGTACAAAAGAGAAAAACAGACAAACATAGACATAGAGAAACTTAATTAGTAGACACAGTGAATTTAGGAATAAGAAACAAAAGTATGGCAAAATAATTTAATAGATAGTTAAGATAGAGAGAATATAGTGAAATTATAAATTACAGACAAAAATGGAAAGCTCTGTTTAGAATGTAAATTTACGCATATATTGGCTTTAGTTTTTAATCGATTCATTGCATTCTTTTAAGGTTCGGACACAACGAACTGCACCTGCGACTTCTGCTGTTCAGATTCCTCATGTGAATGCAGACCTGGTTTCCAACCCGATAGCAATAATAATTCCTGCTCTGGTAAGATCTCTAATTCATGGATATACATATTCTATATTTACAATAATTTTAACGAGTAAGCCCTTTCAGCTGACGTAATCGTAATCGTAATCGAACATTTATATAGCGCCACTCAAAAACAGAGGCGCTATGACTCGGGTCAGTGTCTTCACTGGTAAAGAGAGAGGTTTTCAGGAGCTTGCGGAATTGGTCAAAAGAAATAGCAAAAAGGTCAGTCCTGAGGGACTGTGGTAACCGGTTCCAGCTGTTGGGACCAACAATAGCGAAACTCCTAGACTGGGCCGTAGAAGTAAGCACCCGCGGGACAACCAAGTAACCGCGGGCCGAGGACGTAAGCACACGGATGGATGCAGTCCCTCACACAGAAACACTACGTTCTTCTGTGTGTCTACCTGATGAAGCCTTGTTACATCTATTGAACGTCAATGTCTATTTTTTATTTTCTATTAAAATGAGAGAAAATATTTCCTTATATATATTACTGAACCTTTTCATCATTCCTGCAGACATTTAGGCTTAACACTTTAGCGACAAGCGCGTACCAAAAGTGACTGGGAAACCAATGCAACTCTCGTTATAGTGTTTTAACACTGTGTTATCGGTCAGTCAAATGTGATAGACGGGCTATACATAAGTATTGCAACCTTCTGAACGTAGGAATGAAATTCCGTTCACTTGGGTCTGATTACTTGTATGCATTTTCTGGCACGGAAACTGTAATAGATGGAAAAGCGGCCATCGATTGTGTTATAATATAACAGCTCACACTTGTTTGAAAGAAAATATTGCTGGTTTGAAGTTTGACAGAACCCAAGAGGGAGAATTGCAAAACTGGTGATAAATGGATGTGCTATTTTTTCTGTTTGGCAGATATCAACGAATGTCAAACCACTCCGAATATTTGCGGAGCCAATGCCAACTGCAGTAATACAAACGGCAGTTTCACCTGTGCCTGCAGCCCAGGCTTTGAACTTGAAAACGAACGATTCTGCCAACGTTAGTATCATGTAGTTGCAATGAAATCTAGTAACGAAGATCAGTAACGCATACTGCAACGCCTAAGCGAACTAAATGCTAATATGATGTCTAATATCACCATGCTTATGATCTGACATTGCCTTGTGAATGACTACGACATCGTCTGCCTGGAAGCCCTAAGATAAGGATTACTCTTGTTCATGCAGGAGATTTCATCCTGAGCAATTTATTAACTAACTTTATTTTTAGCTTCAGTCTGTTTAAACAGGCTAAACTAATTTTTTTAATAAAAACGTTCGGGTCAGCCGACACCCACTCTCATTTATATGGTAGATTAGTACTTCGTTTTTACTCTAATCAACGAGTCAGTTTAATTTTCTAAGAATTTCTAGTATTCTTATTATTTATTTTTTTTTCCAAATAGCGTGCAGGCAAGGTTACTGGGGTCAGAATTGCTCGAAGATTTGTCAGTGCAGTTCCGAATACTGCAACAGTGCTTCAGGATGCACTCAGTGCACAAACAGAGGTTTTACAGGAGCCAACTGCGACGTGGATATTGACGAATGCCAGAGTGGAACCAGTGGATGTCCCAGTCACAGCGCTTGCAACAACACTGACGGTTCTTACACTTGTGACTGTAATGAGTGGTATCAGTTTTTGAACGGAAGCTGCGAATGTAAGTATGAGATGGCCTTAGCTTTGTAGAATACGTTAATAAAGGCTCTTATAAATAGTTATATGTATGGTTACATAGAATACATATTTTTAGATTCATACAGCTTGCATTTTTGTATTCTAGTAGTAAGGTTTCAGTTTAGACAACGGCCTTCTGAAGATTTACGATCTTTACTAGTGGTTCTATGACATGGTTTATGTTTAGATATGTGAAAACTGTAGTAGATACTAGCAATACATTGCATAAATGCAGGCTGCGTCTCTCTGCCATCGTCAAAACAACATTGAGGACCATTATCCAACTATTAGTCAAATTTCAGCCCCGAGCGCCATACTATAATGTAATGATATAACGTATATAAATATATCACGGCGTATACCAGAGGGTATGACTTATAGCCTATATCACGAGCATATATGCCAGATGTGATCGTGGGGCGCGGTGGTGTAGGGTATGTTCGGTGCCTTGCAGCCGGGGGGTTGCAGGTTCGAATGCACCTCAAGCCGCCGCGTAGGGACCTTGAGCAAGTCCTTCGCGCACAATTGCTCTGCAATATAATTGCTTCTGCGCCGCCGAGGCGCGTGCACTTCTGAGCTGGGGCAACCGTAGTAAGAAGGGCGATATCAAAGATCAGTTGTATTGTATTGTGATTAAATGACTCGTCAGCATAAATCATGAAGCTGACATTCAGAGCTATCTTCGGACATAAATTGTGCAATCCAAAGTCAAAAACAGATTTAAATGTGTAGGCTTTGATTAGTATATGGATCACGTTTCATTTTCAGAAGTGTGCAATATGTTTAATTATAATTTTAACAGTAATCAAGACTGTAACTAGCGCCTCCTCAATATAAATTGATCAAACTGCTCCCGATTCGACAGCACAAAGCCATGAACAGGTTAAATTCTTTAAAACGCTGAGACCTACTGAAAAAAGGCGAAGAATATTTGGCCACCATAATTATGCATGATGTTTAGTCACCTAAGTTGTTACTAGTTTACTTGTGTCTTTAATTTTAAGAGTATAAATATTTTTCTTTTAAATGTACGTTGTTTCTAGTACTGGATTCCTGCGTTTACGACAAAACTAACCAACAACTGGTGCAGTCATCGAACATCCAAAGATGTCAAAATGCTGGACGATGCGTTAATGGATCTGTTAATGAAGGCAACTATTCCTGTGACTGCCCTGCAGGGTACACTGGAGCGCGTTGCGAGATAGGTACGGATATTAGAAACGAGTATTGAAGCCATTTATTGACTGAAAATCAACATCTAATCTCATAGTACTTTATAATGGTTTAGAAAAGGTTGTATTATATTAGATGAATATCAATACAATGTAAAGTCGCTGTGAAATATATACTATATATCTTATACTACTGTTGTTGTTGCTGCTGTTAGAGCTATTGTTTTATATATAGTCGTTTTATATTGAATCTCTAGGCTGTTGCTGTTGCTGCTGCTGGTGTTGCTATTATAGTTGCTATTAGTGTTGTTGCTTTTGTGTGCTGCTGTGGCTGTTGTGCGGAAAGACAAAGAAGAGGATGGAAACTAGATAATGAAAGTAAAGGTCCCATTGTTCCTATTAGAATGTGGGAGAGGTGCTAATATACCACTTGACGTGGAGTCCTATCGACAAGCTTGAACCCGTGATCTTTAAGATCACAGGCCGAGCGCTAACCGATTAGAGCACCGTTCGCAGTGCAAGTCAGAAACCCTTCTTAAATTGTTGATTTGTAGCATGTTGAAATTTCAAATAGAAAGTTTTGCAAAGGTTGTAGTTATGTTGAGGTTTAATGACAATGGCGTACTTTATCATAAAAATTGTTATTATGTTATTATGTAAGTAACATTATATGAGAGATCACGAGAATCCTGAGAATATGCTGAATACACGAATTCATGGTCAAACTACTGCGTACAGATATGACAAGTCAGGAGAAGAGTACTCCTCCATCGAAAACTTGCATTTATTTTATATTTCATTGCAGATATTAATGAATGTGCAAGCGACCCTTGTCTGTACGGTGGAACATGCACAGATCAACTTGACAAATACGTCTGCAACTGTACCGTAGACCACTACGGAGATTTTTGTCAGCTCAGTGAGTATTATTCTACACATGTTGTTGTGTTGTCTAGGTATTCTATGTACGTTGTATTAACATAAAGCATAATACTAGAGCTACTTGATAAATGTTGCTGCATTTTTATATGTATCTAGCACATCTTGTGGATATATTGAGTTCATGTGTTGTGCATCAGCACGACGATATTGATGATAGAGACGAAAAGCATTAATGACTCGGATGTGTTTGGCGTATTAGGCTTCGAGGTTTTTTTGCATTAATCAATCATTCTGAGAATTTATATAGCGACTCTTCAAGATATCTACTCGGAGGCGCTCTCTGCGCTAGCCTATTATGATGATAAGTGTCATTGTAGGGCGCGGTGGTGTAGGAGTATGTTCGGTGCCTTGCAGCCGGAGGGTTGCGGGTTCAAATCCACCTCAAGCCGCCGCGTAGGGACCCTGGGCAAGTCCTTCACTCGCAATTGCTCATGCGCTTCGGCGTGAAACTCCGATTCAGTGTCCGCGCTGTTGTCGGGAGCGCCTCTGAGTAGAAATCTTGAAGGGGCGCTATAACAAGTGCTTATACATACTTACATACATACATACATTACGAACGGAAAATTACATCAGTTAGCAAAACAATGCACGGTATCTGTCAGTAAGCCAGAAAAAGAAACTTTCTTTCTACGTTTCACGGAAGGTTTAGGCTGAGTTAATGAGAATGCATAAGGTGCTCATCTAATCCATATACACTTCTATAGCGCCGTCTTCAAAATGCGGAAGGCATCAATTGATAGTCGATTCAGATGAAATTGTACTCGAGAATCATGATCCGCTGGATGAGCACAGTCGAAATCCGATTCTCCAGAAAACCACAAATTATCGGGCTACGTTTGGCAAGTGGGTTGAAAGAGTCGAATCCGAAGTTGGAACCTGAAAGACAACAGACACTGGGGGGGGCGATAGCGCATTGGATAACACACTGGCATAGAGAGCGAGAGGTACCGCGATCGAGTACCGTAGGCGGACATGCTTTGTAGGCTGCTATTAGCGCCGAGTATTGCAGGCTGTCTGTTCTGTTAGTAGTTAAGATTTATGTCTTCTGTCATTTGTGTTCTTGTGAATTGTTTCAATTGCATAACTGTACACTGTAACCGGTTGCGGTTTGTCAACCGGATTGTTTCAATAAAGAATATTATTATTATTATGTTTCCCCTACTCAAAAAACGTAGTCTATAATTATGACCATTAGTTCAACCGATAACTGCAGAACGAAATATCTGAACAGCTCATGAATTCGTGTCCTCATTAAATAGAAATCCTACACATGATTTAATTTAGTAATTTCTTTTATTTTATGTTTTACAGACATTACACAGACCACTGCTCAAGAAGGTATGATGTTTGTTTCTTATCAACCTTAGTATACTGTTAAAATTTTAACATGCATAAAATTATCATCAAAAAGACAAAGGTATTGAAGATAAGTAAAGGAAAGGAAACTGTAGTCAGAATACACATTGGAGGAAAACAGATAGAGCAAGTCAAAGAATTCTGCTACCTAGGGAGTATGATCACGACAGTTGCCAAATGCCACAGAGAAATTAAAAGAAGGATAGCAATAGGAAAGGAGGCATTCTCAAACAGAAGAGAATTACTGAGAGGAAAACTAAACAGGAATCTAAAGATAAGAATGTTAAAGACACTAGTATGGAGCGTGGTGCTGTATGGATCGGAGACATGGACAATGAGAAAAGCGGATATAAGAAGACTGGAAGCTTTCGAAATGTGGACATGGAGAAGAATGGAAAAAATCAGCTGGAAAGAACATATAACAAATGAAGAAGTTTTGGGAATAATTGGAGAAGAAAGAGTCCTTATACGCACAATAAGAGACAGGCAAAGGAAATGGATCGGGCACACGCTGAGAGGAGACTCACTACTAAGAACGGTCATCGAAGGAAAAATGAAGGGGAGGAAGACAAGAGGAAGACCAAGACAGATGATGCTGGATTGGATGATGACAAACGGCTTCAGGAAACTGAAAGAAGAGGCCCAACAACGAGAGAAGTGGCGACGTCGGACATTTGAACCTGCCTAAGAGGCAGAGAACCACAAGAAGAAGAAAATTATCATTGTTGTGTTACCTAATTTCACTATAAGCTCAGCCCTCAAGTTGCCGGCAGTGCGAGGTACTCCGAGAAAAAAAGAAAGGTTTTAAGGTGAGAGAAAGAGGAAGAGATGCTACCAGAGAGCATTGTAGAGCGTAGAGAAGGATGAAGTCTATTCCATAGAGAGGGACCTATAGACACAAAGGATCTGGATTGAGCCATTGTAGTCCTAACACGGGGAACAAAAAGGTCAAACCGGTCAGAGGATCTGAGAGGACGCAATGACGTGGCAGAGAGGGGACGGAGAATTTGGTGACAAAGATATTTTGGAGCGAGACCCAGTTGAGATTTGAGCCATGAGAATGGGAACTTTAAATTGGATGCGCACAGAGAGAGGTAGCCAATTAAGTTGTTCGGCCATAAATGTAGAGATGTGACAGATTCGAGGGAGGCGAGCTATAAGTCTGGCAGCAGCATTCAGTACAGACTGAAGAGGAGATATGTCTAACATATAGGCATATCTTTAAATTCGCTCCTATTCCAGAAAAATTGCCACTTCATTTCAGTGTGTGCTGCCAATTGCACGACATATGGATGCAACGTTACGGGTTCTTTCAAATGCGATCGATGCGATGAAGGATTTGGTCTGACATCAAACGCAACATGCAGCCCTATGTATTGCGATATTTCATAATGAAAATTATATAATTGAATAACATGGATATTTTCTATTATTGGCTGTTAGACAAAGCCAATATTATCCTCATTAGAAACTTGTTAAAGAACTTTTTCAAGTTAACCAACCTGACCTTTTAAAAGCAATAACTGAAACTGAGACATTTCTTTTCAGCTTGTTCTGCGCATTGTACAACGTACGGATGTAACATCACTGGTGCTGGCAAATGTGATACTTGTGACTTAGGATATGGCTTGAATTCAACTGGAGCATGCGACGGTATGTATGCTTCAAGTTTTTTTCTCGGCTCTGGCTCGTATGTTGCAGTTTTATTATACAGTTGTATTCAAATGTTTGTCTTCGTAATATTGTATCACCATTGGTTTAAATTTCAGAATGTGCTCCGAATTGCACGAAGTATGGATGCAACGCTACGGGAGCTTTCAAATGCGATCGCTGCGATCCAGGATTTCTTTTCACATCAAACAATACATGCATCCGTATGTATAACGATAGTTTATGATAATAGTAATATCATTGAAAATCAGGATATTTTATATTTGGTACTTACACAAAGCCAAAGCTTACATGGGCACTAGAAAATTGTCTGTAATGTTTTATTACGGACAAAAATAAACTCAGAGGATTCCTAGTTAAAGACTTAATCTGTCTGCTAATAATTTCCTTTATAATTCTTGCATGTTCTATGATTGCTATTTTAGTTACACTTTATAGCATGCAATCTTTGGCCGCTGAATTGCATAAAGGTTGCCGACAACTAATTGGCAGGAATTGAAAATGACTGTTGAGATATTTTTTATTTCAGCTTGTGCTCAGCACTGCACGATGTACGGATGCAACATCACAGGTGTCAACAAATGCGACAGTTGCGATACGGGATATGTCTTAAATCCATCTAAGACATGTGACCGTAAGTGAATTTGTAATTTAACTAAATTAATAGTCTTACTTGTCTTGTATTTGAATGCATTATTTGTAACGTCAGTGGCGAATGAAAATATCATTGCACGACAATAATTTTAATGATTGTTGAGGTATTTTTATTTCTTTCAGCTTGTGCTGAGCACTGCACAACGTACGGATGTAACATAACGGGTGCCAACAAATGCGACCGTTGCGATGCGGGATATGTCTTAAACTCCTCTAACGCATGTGACCGTAAGTCAATTTGTAATTTAACTAAATTAATAGTAAAAATTAGGGGTGGGCAACGATTAAAAATTTTATTCGAGATTAATTGCACGATTAAAAGGTTTAATAGCGCGATTAATTTTTAATTGCATGTCACAATAGATAACAAGTACAACTATTCTACCGACTCTGAGTAGTTCGTAATCGTAATCTCCAAACTTCTAAAGCGCCACTCGAAATCCAAGCGCAGGGCACCAACTTATTCACGGCCGCTGCGTCTAGTCAGAGGGGTTGTCCAAAAGAGTAGTCCGAGGGAGGTCCGAGCCCGGTTTCCGGAGGATCAGAGAGGGCACAGCAGATGTTAAGTTGGGTGTCTTAGGTCGAGGATTGGAAGGTACAGGATCAGATGAGTCAGGGTAAGAGTTCTTGAAAAGGAGAGACTTAGTTTAGAGTGGAAAGTAGTTACGTTGAATATGCACTATATAAATGCTTGCAGTCAATTAACAAAAAGCAAATATGCTTTTACTACTTGTTTTCGGTGGCGGCGCCAGGGGGCAATAGGGGGCTTAGCCCCCACCCCTTAACTGCGGCTCAGCCTCCCCCAAAAAAGTGGGAAATTACTCCAAGTCACAGGGAGGAGGGGAGAAAAGGGAAGGGCTGGGAGCTTTAGCCCCCCAACCTGAAATTCTGGCGCCTCCACTGCTTGTTTTTACTTTTTAGTTTTTTCATTAAAATTTAAAGTTTAGACTTCGAGTTTTTACTTTGTAATAGCGGTTTTATCAAGAATTGTTTTAGCGTTTAGGACTGGGCATTTAACGCGTTAATAACGCGTTAAATGCCGAGTCCCAAAAAAGTGTCATTGCACGACAAGAATTGTAATGACTTGAGGTATTTTTATTTCTTTAAGCTTGTGCTCAGAACTGCACAACGTACGGATGTAACATAACTGGTGCCAACAAATGCGACCGTTGCGATGCGGGATTTGTCTTAAATTCCTCTAAAGCATGTGACCGTAAGTCAATTTGTAATTTAACTAAATTAATAATCTTAATTGTCTTATATTTGAACGCAATGTTTGTAACGTCAGTGTGAAGATTTTCCGAGTTTTATTTCGACAAAACAACACTCGATGTACATCAACGCAAATCTCACAGAGTCCACTATTTATACTACAGGTCTGGCTAGCCTTCTATTCTTTGATTTTAATTGTTCTGCAAATTGCATGACTTTAACCTGCAACGCAACTGCTGCTTGCAAATGCGACCGCTTTGGATGCAACTTCATTGGCGTTCACAAATGTGATTGTTGCGAAGCCGTCTTGTTCGTAACGTCACGCAGAATGTGTGGCCGTGAAGTTTTCATAGCTGTTGGTTTCATTATCTCTGATTAATATCTACCATACATGTAACAGATTAGGTGTTTTGATATGAAGAGCTGCCTGTTATTGCAAAAGATTTGCACTCGTTGCTTAATATACTAACCCGATGTGCGTTGTTGTTGGGGCCCGGTAGCGCATTGGATAACACACTGGCATAGAGAGCGAGAGGTATCGAGTTCTAGTCCCGTAGACGGACATGGTTTGTAGGCTGCTATTAGCGCCGTGTATTGCAGGCTGTCTGTTCTGTTAGTAGTTAAGATTTATGTCTTCTGTCATTAATTTTGTGCTCTTGTGAAGTGTTTCAATTGCATAACATGTAAATGTACAGCGCATTGCGTTTGTCAGGCGCTTCAATAAAGAAAAGATTATTATTATTATGATTACAATGATGTCTGATACTTGTAATTCCTTTCATTTCAGCTTGTTCTGCTTACTGTACAACGTACGGATGCAATATTACGGGTGCCTATAAATGCGATAGATGTGACTCTGGATATGGATTGAATTCAGTTAAAGCATGTGAAGGTATTCATTTCAAGATTGTGATTTTTCGTACAGTCTTACAATTTAGCCTAAGGGATTTTTGAACATGTAGTCTTTTATTTTATTCCAAGAGCTTGTTCCGCACACTGTGTAACATTCGGGTGTAACGTTACGGGTGCTGCGAAGCTAGCCTTCTATTGTTTTGTTTTAATTTGTTCTGCGAAATGCACGACTTTAAGTTGCAATGCAACTGCTGAGCACTTTCAAATGCGCCCGAGGTTTAAGCAAATCCATTGACGTTTACAAATGTGATCGTTGCGAAGTCTAATTGTGCATTAAGCCAAACGGAACATTGGCCGTATGTATTAGCGCCGTTTAAGCCTTTAGCTGTTAGTTTCAGTGACTCTGATTAACATCTACCCTACGCGTAACAGATAAAGTGCTATATGATATAAAGAACTGAATGTTGTTCCAGGTGGTATGCAATCGTTGTCTTATGTGCAATCTTTTAACGCCTTGGACTAAGCCTAAAATGATGTTTGAGACTTGTATTTTAATTCATTTCAGCTTGTTCTGCTCACTGCACGTTCGGATGCAGTATTACGGGTGCCGGTAAATGCGATAGGTGTGACCAGGGATATGGATTAGCTTCAACTGGAGCATGTGAAGGTATTCATTTCAAGATTGTGATTTCTCTTACAATTTAGCCTAAAGGATTATTGAACATGTAGTCTTTGATTTTATTCCACTAGCCTTCTATTGTTTGGTTTTTATTTGTTCTGCGAATTGCAACGCAACTTCTGCTTACAAATACGACCGCTATGAATGCAACTCCACTGGCGCTGACAAATGTATTAGTGCCGTGAAAGGTTTTTAGCTGTTAGTTTAATTATTTCTGATTAACATCTACCCTACGCGTAACAGCTAATGTGCTATGACATAATGACCTGACTGTTGTTCCATATGATATGCAATCGTTGTTTACTTTGCAATCTTTGTTTACTTTGCACTCGTTTAACGCCTTGAGGAAAGCCTAAATGATAGCTGAGACTTGTATTTTAATTCATTTCAGCTTGTTTACTTTGCAATCTTTGTTTACTTTGCACTCGTTTAACGCCTTGAGGAAATCCTAAAATGATAGCTGAGACTTGTATTTTAATTCATTTCAGCTTGTTTACTTTGCAATCTTTGTTTACTTTGCACTCGTTTAACGCCTTGAGGAAAGCCTAAAATGATAGCTGAGACTTGTATTTTAATTCATTTCAGCTTGTTTACTTTGCAATCTTTGTTTACTTTGCACTCGTTTAACGCCTTGAGGAAAGCCTAAAATGATAGCTGAGACTTGTATTTTAATTCATTTCAGCTTGTTTACTTTGCAATCTTTGTTTACTTTGCACTCGTTTAACGCCTTGAGGAAAGCCTAAAATGATAGCTGAGACTTGTATTTTAATTCATTTCAGCTTGTTCTGCTCACTGCGCGTTCGGATGCAATACTACGGGTGCCTACAAATGCGATAGATGTGACTCTGGATATGGATTGAATTCAGCTGGAGCATGTGAAGGTATTCATTTCAAGATTGTGATTTCTCGTGCAGTCCTACAATTTAGCCTAAGGGATTATTGAACCTTGTAATCTTTAATTTTATTCCAAGAAGCTAGCATTCTATTGTTTGATTTTAATTTGTTCTGCGCATTGCACGACTCTAAGTTGCAATTCAACAAATACGACCGCTGTTTATGTAACTCGTTTACAAATGCAAAAAAACTGCGTGAAAAACCACTGCAGCTCAAACAAACACTTTAGTAGCAAATGCAGCCACTGCAATTACTGAATTTCTTGACTTGTTCCGCTCCTATTTTAATTGGTCATAGAATAAAATTTAAATGTAGGTCCTAACTGATAGTGGTGTCATGTTTCAGTCAATGCAACTACGACTTCGCCTACGCTCCAAACAAGTATGTCCACCTTACAATTAATAGTTATTAGACAGTTTAATTTACATGATTTTGTTGCTTTTTGAACATGCTTATTTTCAATTCATTTAATATTCTTTCGTTGCTAATTACTAATAATGTCGTCAAAACCCGTCTTTCCATTATCCATTGATCATTTCCCGGAGCATTTCTACATACTATGCTTCTTCCTTTGATGCTTCCACTGTTAACCCGTACAATATAGATCAATTCTCTTTATTTAGCGGCTGTTGGGAAATAACCGATTAATCGGCCGGAAATCGGTTAGGGCCGGATTTTGCACTAATCGGTATTAATTGGAATCGGCGCATCCCAGGACTCCTGATCTAAATAACAAAACAAATAATATTTTTTGACCAAAAACAATTTCTTCTTTCATTAATACAAAAATAGTAGGTCTGTTTTGGCGACCTCCTACGGTAGTATTTAATCCTGAATATTGAAAATCCGTGGAAAATAATAAAATTGTGAGTCGACGCGTCATCAAAATGGCGGACAGTCTGGTTTTTTAGTAACAGGCAGTGCCTAAAACCAATAAAAGTGAACATTGCCGATTAATTGGATCGGAATCGGCGAAAAAGCAGGCCAAATAATCGGAATCGGAAATCGGCAAAAATACCAATCGGTCCTTCCCTAGCGTCTGTCAAAGCCCGAGCACACATCGCTGTCTAACTGATCTAAACTGGCGCATTAATATGTCCATTAAAGTAAGTAGACGTATTTGCAGTAATATGTTGGCAAACATTCGATCAATAACATAACATAACAAGGGTTTCAAGTGGTTCAGAAGACGTTTAGTCTGTGTTAAAACCACTGCAGTTAACCTGAAACATGATTAATAGCCCAATTTTCCTAGCTTCTTAAAAGCTGTGATAGTGTCCACTGAGACAGTACTATCATCCAAACTATTCCACAAATCTACAACTCTTGCACTGAAGAATTACTGCCCTAATGTCCCTTTCGGTTTCTTGAATGATTTATACCTATGTCCCCGAGTCGCCTTGTTTGGTGCTAATTCAAAAAACAATCCATCTATCATTTTTCTGTAGAATACTCTAGCTGTGTTTTTCGTGTTTTCAGCAACTCCGCTTGCGGTCGTGATTACGGTAGCCATACTGAGCACAGTACTGGGATTGATTAGTGTGGCTGGACTGACCCTGGGAGGCATCCTCCTCTTCACTCGCTTCTGCCCGCTGTTGGGTGCAGGCGGCGCTCTGAGAGCTGCCGCTCAACCAGTAGCTGAAGCCGCTCCGGGGATGTTCACGCGACCGTCAATGTTCCCAGCTGCACCTCCGCGTCGATACTGGTATCCCTCTTACCTCAACGACATCGAGGCCGCTCGACCGCCCTATCCAATGGGTCGGCCAGCGGCACCCTATCGCCCGGCTTTCACAGGGCCACAGACTGCCGCTCAAAGCGATATGCCTGTCGTAAGCAGTTACTTTCAAGTTGATTGGTAGTTTATACTGCATAATCTATTATTATTATATTAGGCTATTATGGTAATATCATTATATTATCACCTACTATCTGCGTCTAAAAGCTGTTCTTGAGATTCGACAAGGAATGCGCTTTTCATAAATTTAATTTAACTGCTATTTATCAATTCTTAAATGTTATCGGCTCATTTATATCCTGGGTGCATCCTTAGTTACTTCCTTATCACTGTAACCGTAACGTATTACGTCCTTATTACTGTGACCGTAACGTAGCCTGCTAATTATATTGTGCCAATTTATTAGACTCATCGTATTCAATGTTCCCTCTATCGGAAACTGCACTGAAAAGATGTTGGCTTTGCTTGTTGTAGCGGTGGAGCGTGCTGAGGAACTTTCAAAACAACAGAGGACCATATAACAACTACCGAAATAACACATACTTCTACTGATGACAACAGTAAGAAAGTATAGGCTACCAAGAATGACTTAACATTACATTAACGTTGCAGTAGCCACTGCCTACGAACCAGACCACATAACTTCACTCTGCCGCCCAAAGACGATCGGAACTTTATTTCACGGGCACTTTATTAGGGCATATTCTAAAATTTTCATAAGTATCTGCTTCTCCCATAGTACCTCAGTAGGAAAGAGACCGGAGTTCTCCTTGATAATGACATTTAATTTAGCTATTTACTTCCTGTAACAAGTTGCGTCTGTGACAGCTTGGTTTCATGATGAAACGAATATTGATTGATTTATCTAGAAACTCAATATAGCGACAATTAAGTACCTCACAAAGCTCTTATTACCCTAGCACAGATGGTGCTAAATCGATGGTGACTTGAACTCAGCACATATGGAAGCAGATGGTCAGCCTCTTCCTCGCCATCTGTTTTCCTTCAATATTTTCTATTAGCAGTGTACGGCCAATGTACCCATTTTATCGCTAAGTTCGTTAGGGGCGCAAGTGCAGCCGAATTCGAAATATCTTGGCTTTAACTGGGATTTGAACACCGGACCTCTGAATTGACATTAAAGTACCCGTACATCCCATTTCATTGGTTGGTTAGTTTAACGACACTGTGTCATAGCAGAGTTGACTAGCGTCGCCCTTCTCTTTTCTACAGGCTTGGGACTGACACTACCACAGTTAGGGTAAAGGTGGAGTTGAGTTACATTACGCCACATACGGGTTGCCTTTGGTTCTGCGTTTGCTCCACAGGGTCCACTCTGACTCTTTCTATTCTCACCTCAAAACTGTCCTTTTCAGCCGTGCTGGAGTCGAGAGCGCTCCTGAGTGGTAACCTCGAAGGGACGCTAAATAAATCTTCGAAATGAATGAATGAATTATTTAATATAAATAGGTAGTTTTCTTTAGATGTCGTTGAGTGAGTTTCAATGATGCTTTTTCTGTTTTCAGAGTCCAAAATCGACCCTCCAGTCACACAGCTTAGTCCAATGATGTGACAGTTTGCCTCAGATACACGTATATTATGTCCTTGAAACCTATACCTCCGTTGTCCGTGGAACTCGATACTATTAAGTAAAGGGCAATTTTGGTAATTCGTAAAGAACCTCCGTGACCGTGAAACTGATTTCTTTCTAACTATTTTTCATTTAATCGGGCTTCTATTTTGACTTTCACTTGTCTTTTTAACGCGGAACTACTGCTGCATGTATTCATGACTTGGGACTTACGCTTTAAAGAAATGTATATACCTGGATATCACTTGGGACATGTATCCTGCTTGATGTAACCAACATGTGAACCATTTCAGACCTTTGGATTGGATCCACAGTTTAACGGCAGCTTATGGCAACGTAGACCGTTGCCGCCGACAAAGATTATTTTTGGCATATTACATCTCGTTAGTAATTTCAGACCTGAAACTGAACAAATTACGTATACCGTTGTCAAATTGCTGAGACCTTTGTTAAAAATCCAGTATGCGTGTTTTATATACGGAGCAGATATCGAGTTTCATTGTAGAGTTGCACGTTCACCTTTGATTTCGCTCATTCGCATTGAGGACATGTCTCAGTTTCTTTGTGCCGACTTGGTCGTTAGCTAATGGATCTTCTGTAAGATATCGGGTAACCAGCAGTGGCGGCACTACACCAGGGCAAGCAAGGGCAAATGCCCTGGTAAAAAAGCCTTTGCCCTGGTCGTTGCCCTGCCAGAATTTTTGCCCTGCAGAGAATTTATTTGGGGCATAAATTGCCCCTGCACTGGTTACTTGTATGATAACCCTGGTCATGCCCTGGTTACAAAAAATGTGTGGCGCCACCACTGGTAACCAGGATTGTATTCGCTCCAGGATTAACGTGACATGACTTTCTGGAGGTTCGCAATTATCATGATTAGCAATTTATAACGTTCACCAAATCGAAGACAGACTTAATTCATCATTCTCCGGGAGTTTCTATGGTGTTTTTGTAGAATCATAAAGTATATTTAATTACTAAGCTATGTGGGCAATTATGTCGTATACTTTGAAATAGAATAATGCAGAGTTTGCTTTACACTCTTGATGAAGGATGCTGTGATGTTTAATTATCGTAAGCTTGAACGTTTGTGTAATTCTAATTTAATTTCGTGTAGGCAAAAATTCGTCGCGATGTAAATAGGAGTTGCAGCAAGTTGTTATTATCATCAGTAGGCAAGTTCTAGATTTATCGTTAAATCACTGTATCGGCAGTGAAGTTATTGGACTAGAAACTTACATTGTATATAAATATGTAAGGCTGGCCAACTGTGGCCATACTAGTTACCACCTACCAGTTGTTAAAGAAAATCCATTTTACTAACACTTTTAACAATATTGGTCATGTTTTAACTTATTCTAGTTAACGATATATGCAAATTTATACAAGATGATATTATAATGGTACTTGTAATTATGTTAACTTATAAAGCATTTATTAAAAGCGTTTCAACATTGTTTTTAGTGTTATTCGTTACTGGAAATACAAAGTACTTCTCATTAACAGCACAATACGACACAATAATAATAATAATAATAATAATAATAATAATAATAATAATAATAATAATAATAATAATAATAATAATAATAAACGTCCTTCCTTTACCAGCGTATCTCATTAACGATACAACGCTATAACGCAATCGCGTTCCGAGGCGCATTCGCCAACCAGGACAACGACGAGTAGGGTCATCTCCACTCCAGACAAATTATATCGACAGCTAGTAATATCTAAGTCCCTGAGGGATCCTGTATACCTCGGGGCATAAACTAATAATAATAGTTTTAATAGTTATAATAATAATAATTTATTTATTTATTCAAACTGACAAGTACGCAGTAAGATTACATGACATAGTAGTAACAGACGATAACAAGTTTAACAGGAGTCGAATTTAACTGTATGGCCGCCTGCAAGGCGCCCGTCTGTCCTTCTGTCCATTTTACAGTGGCCTATAGGGAGTGGAAGGCTGAGTCAACCTTATGAGGCTAGCAGGTATCGAACCCGCGTCCTTCTTATCTTCATGCCAGCGTGTCAGCCATCTCTCTATGATCTCCGCCTCAATGCAAATGCAATACATCAATACAATGAATCGATGCAATTACATCACTACAGTAGGCCTACAGTTGCAGAAAGGGGCCCGATAGCGCATTGGATAACATCTGGCACAGAGACCGAGAGGTACCGAGTTCGAGCCCCCGTTGGGCGGATATGCTTTGTAGGCTGCTATTAGCGCCGTTGTATTTCAGGCTGTCTGTTCTGTTAGTAGTTAAGATTTAATTGCATAACATGTAAATGTACAGCGCAGTGCGTTTGTCAGGCGCTTATTAAAGAAAAGATATTATTATTAGTAGTAGTAGTAGTATTAGTATTAGTATTACACAGCCACCAGGTTAAATAAATATTCTTTCAGTCATGCTCCCTTATGTTGCATGATTGAAACACTCGTCTTGAAAACTGAGAGCTAAGCATCGAACCGCTCGTGACCAGTTACTACAGAGAAAGAAGGCTTTAACTCTTTCACGAAATCGATTGATGTAAGTATTTCCTTCAGACCGTCGAGAAGCGAATAACAGAAAATTAAAAATAGTTCTAAAGTCAAATATTGGCAATTTCAAAAAAGACAAAAATGCAAAGCTGCCGCCGTATCACATCTTATGTCAAACTGTGTCGGTATCTTTACCTTCGATAAACTTTGAGGGCAGATCCATAGTCATGCTTCGATACACATCAAAAGACGAGCCGACAAGTAACTCGCAGCTATGGCTAGAGCACGTATCTTCAGAATAGCAGGTCGTCTTTTGTGTGTTGAAGACTTAAGTGGCTTAATTGTGAAGAAATGCATATATATATATCTATATATATATATAAATATAGAAATGCAGATGTGAAGAAATGCAGATATATATATATATTTATATATAGAAATGCAGAATATATATATAAATGCATATATATATATATATATATATATATATAAATATATATATAAATATATATATATATAGAAATGCAGATGTGAAGAAATGCAGATATATATATATATATATATATAAATGCAGGATATATATATAAATGCATATATATATATATAGGCATTCAAAGACAGACAAACAGGACCACGTACATAGCGACAGTTCATGCATTCACTCGCATCAACAACAACGAGACAATATACATGTGTATATCAAGAACGTGTCTATGCATACCGTTTTATATGCAGCTATGTGTGTACTGAAGTCCATACATACCTACTTAGCCCAAGAGCGTATTTTATGCGAGAGGCGATGTCGGGTTCCCATGACAACTGCTCGTACTCTGGTATTGCCAGTCCTAAGCCTGGAGAAAGGAGGAGGGCGACGCTAACAGTGTGATTCTCGTTAACGATAACGATAACGAAAATGTTCGTTAACGAAAATAAAATGATTTCGTTAACGATAACTATAACTATAACTAAAAAATAACATTAACTATAACTATAACTATAACGAAAATAACAATAACGAAAATTCATCTTTATTTTCGTTAATACAAAAAATAAAAATTGTAAGTGCAATATGGACGATTCGACATAAATGAGAAGGAAAAATGCGATATTTTTATTATACAATTTGTCAGTTACTTTGGAAACTCGTGTATTCATGAAGCTGAATGTACCCATGCTTCAAAGGCTTTCAAAGCTCTGAGCAAATTGTGAAACAGCTGGTTAATACGCACAATTTTGCTTACAGCCTTATTTATTGTAACTAAGTAGTAACTAAAATTAACTAAAATAAAAATCCATTAACTATAACTATAACTATAACTAAAAAATAATACTAACTATAACTATAACTATAACTAAAATATAAAAAACATTAACTATAACTGTAACTATAACTAAAATAAAATCTGTAAGGAGAATCACACTGGACGCTAATCATTATTGTTGTGGAACAATGTCATTAAACAGCAACAAACAGGGTTCCCAATACCGTATTTATGCGAGAAGCGATGTCGGGTTCAAATCTTCTGAAACTGTTACACTTGCCTTACACCTGATTTAACGTCATCGATTCCCGATCTATTTCTGATTTTGTCATTGATTGACAATCAAAGCACGCCTACATCGTCATCTGTGTCAATTTCTCAAAGAGGATCCGATAATTTAACCAGGATCACAAGGTCAAAACATCTTTGCCACCGTGGAAACAGAGGTGAGAAAAGGGTGGCCCTATCAGCGGAACAATACTGTTCCTTTTGGGTCTACCCGTTGACACCCATAAACTACCAAAACAAACTGTAATCTTTGTTTTTTGGTGATCAATAATGCTTATGAACTTCAATCAATCAATCATTTTATTTATTGAAACCTGTGTAAGCCAATATATACAAACATGGACAAAAAAAGAAAATTTAAACTTGACTTTGAGCTTGAGAGTATAGCAGTACAACCTAGACCAGGGCACGAATTTACTTTTTGTTACCGTAAACGTATCCCATCCCCTATCCATACCTCCCGCTCGCGCTGCCAGTGGCTCGTGCAATGCCAACTGTCTACATACCTGCACAACGCCAGCTAAAGTGTAGCCCGACTTGTATTGCGGAAAGGCGTGTCGACCAACTTTAGGTTGACGAGGATTAACCCGAGTACCTTCGGGGAGTCCACTGTTTAACTTAAAAGAACAAGGTGCTGTTGTTTCATATGCTGCCGGTGCTGCAGATGTGCTCGCGAATTTCCTTGTACGAGCCGAAAATCCATTAAAGTAGTTCAGTTAGCTAACTGAGTTATTCTCGTCTTGGAACTTCCCAATTTCGGAGTTTCTGCAAGTATCCTACACGTCGAAAGCTGCGGAAATGCAATTTAATAAAATCTGGTGAGAATTCAGTTTTTATTTACGCAATGAAATTTGTAATTGTCAGAAGTCGTAATCGTGAGCACCAAACTTTTAAAACGCCACTCAAAAGCCAAGCGCAGGGCACCAGCTTATTCACCAGCGCTGCGTCGAGTCAGAGACAGTAGTCAGTAGTCTAAAGCAGTGCTTCCCAAAGTGGTGGTCCGCGGACCGGTACCGGTCCGCGAGTCCTCAGTTGCCGGTCCGCAGAGTGAGTCAAGAAACTGGTCACATTGTCTCGGAATCAAGAAATGACCATTATATTTTTTTAAGTAATAACAAAAACTGTCAAAAAGACTTATTAAGATTGCATTTATAAAGGGCAATATCATCATATATTCGTTTAATGTGTTAACAACAGACATAACGCTGTAGGTGTACATAGAAAATAAAATACATCTAGATATTAATAGTATGAATTAATAATAGCTTAGTAAGAGTTCAGGAATAACATACGAGATATAAATTTTCGTGAGTCCTTGTCAGGAAGGTTATAGAGTCATATAATTGGCTTAACATGCATTGAACTCAATTTTGAGGAATTTAAGTGATCGAAAAAGAAACAGAGAAATAATTAATAAATTTGGCACCGGTCCTCCTGCAGTGGAAAAATTCCTGCCTGCCGGTCCGTGACACTGAAAGTTAATTCCTGCCGGTCCGTGACAATGAAAAGTTTGGGAAGCACTGGTCTAAAGGAGGTCCGAGTCTGGTTGCTAGGGAAAATGCTATGAAATCTCTAGGCGACCTGTAATCTAATGTAATCTAACCTCATGACTTCTATCTTTTGCTTTTATCACATTGTATATATTAATTAGTCTTTGAAGTCCACGACTAATTGAATCCAAAGGCACACAGGGAAGTGAGAATCATGTTAGGGAATAGAACAGCGAGATAGGTATATAAAGATTAAAGCTAACTTGATACCACTTCAGCTAGCAAATAATGCACTTTTGCGATGTGTTTAAAAGGCGAAATATTTAAGTGTGCAGATATATACATGTACATGCATGCATACGCACATGGCCTACCAAGGCAAAATTACACATGTATACAAACCAGCACATACATATACATGCACACAACACAAACATACATGCAGCCTCACGTCTAAATGTATTTGTTTCAGGTAATTCTAAGCTATAGTTGCCGACATCCAATTAAACATGAGGATCGAAAACGTCGCCATTCTTGTGTTACGTAAGTATTAACTTTTTACTGTAGACCGAATTGTGTAATTGTACGTCGATATAACAGACATTCTGAAATAGCACTGTTACAAGCAATTACTGCAAGCAATCGAGAAGAAGGCAGGACGCAGGATTACCCCATCAGAAGATTGTATTTAAATACGTAAACGAAAACTATTGTTTAAATGTATTGTTTGTGTTTTAGTCTTCGCATTACTGCCTCTTATCATTTGCAGAACAACGAGACCAACAAGTAAAGGTCAGCTTCTTCTCCCCTTCTTTATACTAAAGCGACTTATTAAAGATGTAAACTGCTTATTTGCCTATTTTTATTCCCATTATTTGTACCCTGTTTCGGTGTGTCACCTGGTTTTGTCATTAAGCGAATATATAATATTTTTATAATAATAATTCTTAAAATCAGTTTTGCATCGCATTATATCGCATTGGAGTGCATACTGGAGGTCGAGAGGTCGGGAATTCAAATCCCCGACAGGGCAGAAATTTGTTTCGATATTTCTTCCCCATCTACATCCCTATCCAACTCAGCTATAATGAGTACACTAACCGTACTCTATCGATGGGAAGACGAGACGGCAAGAGAGAGAGGACTGGCCACCAACCCTCATATGCCGAGGCTAAAAAAATGAAACCGCTAACACTTCATGCCCATGGCTGCCTGATGGCTAGCGTAAGGGAATGCTCTTCCACTTCTTCTATATCTCATTGTGTTGAATGAAAGCATTACCTCACATTGTTTGCTGAAGCTTCAGACAAACTAGCGAGGCGAGAAGAACCGTTGAGGTATACTTGGAAGCTCCCGAAATAATCTACCGTTAAATACATATAGGCCTATACGTGCATGCGTATACATAAATACAAGTAAAGTACATATGTATACATTATACATGCGCATACACGCATAAATTTAAACACAGGCGCAAATACATATCATGCATTCGTAGACCTACACATGCATACACCCGCATGCAGGCATTCCTGCAAGCATGCATGAGCATGCATTCTTACATACAATACAAACATACATACATACAATCAGTGCTTTTTTTTAGCCGGAACGCTCCGGAACGGCGTTCCGGAACCTTTTTCAGCTATTAAAAAATAATTTATTTAATATTTAATTTTTTGTATAATAAATTATTTAGCTATTTAATTATAATTTCAATGATTACAGTGTTTATTGATATTGATATAATTAAATAAAAATATTAGCATAAAATATGCCCCTTTGGTCAACCGTCCATCGATACATCATGTCTCAGATCTCAAATTTGACGTCGTTAAAACAAAATAATTTCCGGTCAACGGCGTCCGTCGTCTTCATGTCTTTAGCGTAAACCTGGGACTATTATTACTGTATTCAGTAATAATAGTCCTAGCGTAAACTAGGCTATACAACGTTTAAATAATACACGTTTTCAAATTATTTTTCATTCAACCCAACTCTAGAATGACAAAAATTACGGATTTATGGTCGTCATCATCAAACAGCAATGTTCCTATAAGTGAAAAAGTGAAGAAATAATAACAGAAGAATTTCTTAAAAGAAATTTAAGCTTAGTTTCACTTGCGTGTGATGGTGCAGCTGTGATGTTGGGATGCAAACGTGGGCTTAAGACGTTGCTGAAGGAAAAGTTTCCATCTATACTAGTTTGGTATTATGTAAATCACAGACTGGAACTGTCCGTAGGTGATGCCGTGGAGGATGTCTCAGGAATCAATAGATTTAAAGCATTCATCGATAAAATTTTATGTCCTCTATCATGCTTCACCAAAGCACAGCAGAGAATTGCATATTATGTGCAAACTTATTTGAAGTCGAGTAGTTAAAAATTGGACGAATTCTTAGCACGCGATGGGCGACCTCCGGTTATCGTTCAGTTGTCTGGACAAACTACAAAGTTTTGGTGCAGCACTTTGAAGAAGCAAAACTTGATCCTACCAGAGACAAGAAAGATAAATGCACATATGAAGGTTTACAGCGAAAAATTAGGTCTACTTCTGTTGAATTTTTGCTAGATCTTGGACCGATGTGTGACGCCCTCCAAGAATTGTCAGAATTAAGCTTGGATCTGCAAGAACGCAATACAGAGCAGACCTAAATGTCAAGGCTCTTGAACAAGTTTTTCAGACCCTCATTATGAAAGTGCGACTAAAGCTGCATCAGAAAATCTGTTCAGGGGAGTTTCACGTTACAAAAGACTGTAAAAATGATCCACCATTTTTTCATTACACAAAATTAAAAGAATCAATTGAACAAAGGTTGCTTGTTGGCGCAGATGCTGAGTTGGCGTTTTGCTTCTGACTTTGTTCAGTTCCGGAACCTTTTTTCCTAGAAAAAAAGCACTGCATACAATACATGCATATATACATGTACATACATACATGCATAAATAAGAAACTTAAATAAACTATACTAATACTAACCGTGCACAGTTACTGTAGTTACATACGGTTTTGCTTCATTAACTTCTGATGCGTCGGTATTTTGACTCTGAACTGATTCCCTCCGTTATTTAAAAGGAAACTATAAGAATATACTTACTTACTTATTTATTTACTTACTTGTTTACTTATTATGAGTCGGTTGGGCTTTTAGTTCACGTACGAATTGTTGTTGCGTATTTTTCAGCTGCATCAACTACAAAAACATCCACGAAGTCACTCACAACAGGTAGGAACAAGAAGCACAGTATATTTAATTAGACCAGAAGAAGCGATGTAATTCCCTGCATCTGGTGAAGTTGAACATAACGCAATGCAACAGAGCGTAATCACGCACTTACATAGCGTTGTTTTGTTCCAGTCAAATGCATCCGTCATCATGGTTTCTTTCATGCAACTTGAATTAATGTCGTGAACTTTTTCTTTTCGACACAGCTGCTAAAGTCACTGATAACACCACCGCGAGACCTTCTACCACAAGGCCTACTCCTTCTACCACAAGGCCTACTCCTCCCACCACAAGGCCTACTCTTTCTACCACAAGGCCTACTCCTTCAACCACAAGACCTACTCCTTCTACCACAAGGCCTACTCCTTCTACCACAGGACCTACTCCTTCTACCACAAGGCCTACTCCTTCTACCACAAGGCCTACTCCTTCTACCACAAGGCCTACTCCTTCTACCACTAAGCCTTCCCCTTCTACCACTAAGCCTTCCCCTTCTACCACAAGGCCTATTCCTTCTACTACAAGGCCTACTCCTTCTACTACAAGGCCTACTCCTTCTACTACAAGGCCTACTCCTTCTACCACAAGGCCTACTCTTTCTACCACAAGGCCTACTCCTTCTACCACAGGACCTACTCCTTCTACCACAAGGCCTACTCCTTCTACCACAAGGCCTACTCCTTCTACCGCAGGGCCTTCTCCTTCTACCACTAAGCCTTCCCCTTCTACCACAAGGCCTATTCCTTCTACTACAAGGCCTACTCCTTCTACTACAAGGCCTACTCCTTCTACCACAAGGCCTACTCCTTCTACCACAAGGCCTACTCCTTCTACCACAGGACCTACTCCTTCTACCACTGGGCCTACTCCTTCTACCACAAGGCCTACTCCTTCTACCACAAGGCCTACTCCTTCTACCACAGGGCCTACTCCTTCTACCACAAGGCCTACTCCTTCTACCACAAGGCCTACTCCTTCTACCGCAGGGCCTACTTCTTCTACCACAAGGCCTACTCCTTCTACCACAAGGCCTACTCCTTCTACCACAAGGCCTACTCCTTCTACCACAAGGCCTTCTCCTTCTACCACTGGGCCTACTCCTTCTACCACAAGGCCTACTCCTTCTACCACAAGGCCTACTCCTTCTACCACAAGGCCTACTCCTTCTACCACAAGGCCTTCTCCTTCTACCACTGGGCCTACTCCTTCTACCACAAGGCCTATTCCTTCTACTACAAGGCCTACTCCTTCTACCACAAGGCCTACTCCTTCTACCACAAGGCCTTCTCCTTCTACCACTGGGCCTACTCCTTCTACCACAAGGCCTATTCCTTCTACTACAAGGCCTACTCCTTCTACCACAAGGCCTACTCCATCTACCACGAGGCCTACTCCTTCTACAACAGGGCCTACTCCTTCTACCACAAGGCCTACTCTTTCTACTACAAGGCCTACTCCTAGTCGGTTTACCAGTATCACCGTTAAAACCACAGCGAGACCTTCTACCCCAAGGCCTACATCGAGCAGGATTACCAATGTCGCTGTTAAAACCACAGCAAGACCTAGCACTGCAACTACTCCGAGCAGAACAGCGGTGCCACCTCGTACTACTACAAGAGCAAGTTTTAACACAAGTATGTATCTACGATAAAAAAATCATACGTGATTGTAAATATTTGCCCTAGGAAAAGTCTGCACTCTAGATAGCGATAGCGAAATGGATAACACACTGGCATAGAGAGCGAGAGGTACCGAGATCGAGATCCGTAGGCGGACATGCTTTTGTAGGCTGCTATTAGCGCCGTGTATTGCAGGCTGTTTGTTCTGTTAGTAGTTAAGATTTATGTCTTCTGTCATTTGTGTTCTTGTGAATTGTTTCAATTGCATAACTGTACACTGTAACCGGTTGCGTATGTCAACCGGATTGTTTCAATAAAGAATATTATTATTATTTATTATTATTAATATTATATATAATTATATACAATACATTATATATACAATACGATATATATATATATATATATGTATATTTATATCGATTGTTATAGTTCCGTTTTCTCAAAGCAACACGTTTGTGGAACCTGAGCATGGTGTCATCTCTCTCTAGGAACCTGAACATGGTGTTATCTGCTCTATAGGAACCTGACATGGTGCTATCTGCTCTAGAAACTTGAACAAGATTCATTCATAAATTCATTTATTCATAAATTTATAGAGCACCCATTCAAGAAGATTACTCAAAGGCGCGATATGATGTCATGTCGCTTTTTAATCATCTTAGCATTGCTTGGTAACTTAAGAACTTACTGTTCTTAAATAGCAGTTGACATCGTTTAGTTTAACGCAATAAGCGATTATTATTAGTTTCTCTGAAAGATGGACACAATACAAGTCAATTTCTGTTGCCCATAACTCTTTGCAATTCTATTTTCAACTAATAGTTTTCTTTGATATACACAGTAGCTCTTCACAACTCTGTTTATACCAGTATTTTTCGTTTTAGAAACATACGTCGCAGCCACAATAACAGCAGCAA
This sequence comes from Aporrectodea caliginosa, assembly GCA_020284085.1. NCBI lineage: Eukaryota > Metazoa > Annelida > Clitellata > Crassiclitellata > Lumbricidae > Aporrectodea > Aporrectodea caliginosa. The sequence continues at coordinate 118,652 of JACEVL010000461.1, forward strand.
CAACAACAGGTAAGTAAGATCAGTCACATTCTTTCATGTACAGCAATTCGTTATATATAAGCACTAATTTTTGTAACCGTGCTATTAAATCTATCAGAACTTTTAAATTTTAAATTTGCAACAGTCAATACAACACAATACAGAGCGACCTACAAAACCATATCAAATCAAATCAAATTTCAAGTCAACTCAAATTTATTGGAATCGATTTCAGTAATTGACACATTCACAATGCACAGTGAATTATACTTATATTATAAAGTTTACAAGTCATGCAAGTACTAATCAATAGACAATGTCCTGTAATAGGCCTATTGTGAAAATGGATGTTCAAAGTAAAAGGGTAGCTCACTAGTCATCCGCACTCAATATCATTCAATGCGATACGACACAATATCAAAGTAGTAGTAATTTCAGTTTAACGACACTATGTGATAACAAAGATCATTAGCGCCGCCCTCCTCTTTTATCTAGGCTTGGGACTGGCGCTGACAGAGTACAAGCAGTGGCGGAGTTGACAATATCAAAGCGATATAATAATGACTATATAGCTACTAATAATGTTTCTTCAGCGACTCAGAATGCTGCCTTGTCTACACCGATCATAATCGGAATCGTCTTGAGCCTAATCGCAATCGTGGTTCTCATCACCTTCGGAATTGTTGCCCTCATCCGCTGGTTCCTTTCTCCTCCTCTGAATCCCGTTACATCATTCCCTGCACCCCAGACAGTAAACGCGGTTGCTGAGGCAAAATTGAGGACAGCTATGCCCCCATCAAGCCCAGCAGACCCAATCTACTTCAGAAGGGTGTACGACCCTTCCCCCATCGACTTTCGTCCTGCGAGCTTCTACCAGCCGCAGTCGCTGACTCGGGTGCAACTCGGAATGCCGAGTACAGGGGTTAGTAAGGTGGCTTGTTTTTTTTGGAAACGTTGTCAATATTATATTGAATTTTATTGTATTTTGTGGTGTTGCATTGTATTGATTTGTAATGTAGAAATAATATAATATTCTTTTATTATTTCAAACTGACAAGTATGCAGTAAGATTACATGATGTAGTAGTAACAGATGCTAACAAGTTAACAGGAGTCAAATTTAACTGTACGGCATCCTGCAAGGCGCTCATCTGTCCTACGGCTTATTTTACAGTTACTTACCCCTAGGGAGTGGAAGGCTGCTGAGACTACCTTATGGGCCTAGCGAGTATCGAACCCGGGTCCATCTGATCTTCGTGCCAGCGTGTTACCATTGTGCTGTACTGTATGGATATTTTATTGCATTGTGAGGTGTTGTGATGATGATATTCGTTTATTTAAAAAAAATATAAGTTGACATACCGCAACTTAGAACAAATAAGAAAATAGATTGTATTGATTGATTGTATGTCCGGCTTCAAGTTGGAGTGTCCAGGTAAGTAGAACTGCCTGGTTTTGTATGCACGAAGTCACTGAGCACTGTATTCATTTGTTTTGTATCGTGCTGCATTGTGTTGCGTGGTATCGATGTCAGGCTTTCAGTCGGAGAATAACTCTGGTAGGCACAGTCAGGCTAAGACAAATTGATTCTGGTTCCTACTCGTATGGAATGAACATGAAATCAGTCATACATGTATTGATCACATTGTTATAAACGAATGAATGGCGTTAAGCATTTTCATTTCAGAATTGGGTCAGTGGAAGAAACTACCGTTCCTTTGTCCGACCATACTGATGGCGTTCAGCCGCAGAAGCAGAAGCATCAACAGGAATTTCTCTTATATTATTTACATACTAGAGTCAGTACCGTCTTAACACTGTTAACAGCATGGTAGGCACTTGGCAAAGTTTCACTTCTGCCGCGCGTGGAGGCAACGCACGAGGTAATTTTTCTGGTGTTATTAATTTGGGGCCGTAGACTCGTGGGGTTCCTGGCGACTGCCCATGGGCACCCATGGGCACCATGCCTTAAGACGGCACTGGCTACAGTAGAATCGTTGGCCAGTCTTTCCTGTAAAGAAACTGTTAATTTGAACGTGAAGTCGGATCGTTTTTCCCAATATCTTTGCTGAGGGTTTTATCAATTATACTATTTGTGTCTGTAAGCGGTGGTGAAACACCTCTTGTTTAAAGAGAAATGTATACGAGAAAGCTACATCTTCAGCGGCAGAATCATTTTTGGAAAACACAGCTTCCCCTATGGAGTGGAAGGCTGAGTCGACCTAGAGGGGCTACGGGTATTGAACCGCGTCTTTCAACATCACCAGGCTATTCACAAATAAAGATACATTAGGAAAATAACGTCCTCTTGGTGTATGTTTGCTTTTTCTACGACCATGCCCAGACGAAGTTCTCTAATTGACACTGGCTCCACGTTTTGAGCTGCGTTTGTTTTGAACATAGAGTAAATACTACACTGAGGACGTGTATTGGCATTAGATTGATGTTTTGCTATTTTATGGTAGGGCTACAAGGATCTATGAAAACTGTGTGTGTGTGTGTGTGTGTGCGTGTGTAGGTGTGTGTGGGTGTGTGTAGGTGTGTGTGTATGTGTGTGTGTATGTATGTGTGTAAGCCTTTGTTTGTGTCTATAGGATGATTGTTTATATAGCTCCTAGATTTTCATCAGAGGCTGTTTATTGTTCCAGCAACTAAAAAACATGAGAAAAGCACTCGGACACATTACTGTTTCCTACATGAGGAAAAACTCATTAAGCGGTTACGTCAGTAGACTATTAGATAATTTTTTCATCTAGGATCCGATGTTCATACTCACTACACCAGAAACTTTAACTCTTATCGCCCCATATATGCACACACCAATACTCGCTTATTCTCCATAAAATCTGTTGGCTCCACAACCTGGAATATGCTTCCCTCTCACATACGTTGTGCCCTCCACCTACGGCAATTTAAAAAAATGCTGCATGCCTACCTGATTAATGGAAATTAGCTATAACCTACCCTGCCGGATATTCTTTTTCACTGTTAGTTAAGGTTTTCGGTTTGTTTTTTATATATTTTCATCTATAGTGTTTTGAATTGAGTTAATCATTTACTGTGTAATATGTACTATGCATTGCTGTACGAAACTTGATGTTGCACTGTTTATCAGGGATTTAGCTAATTCATATTTCTGAAATGTTGTTCTAGGTGTCCCTAGTTAGCGGGATCTTGATCCCTTTTGGGACTCCTCTTGCGGCCAATCCTGATACTTTATGTTGAAAAATGTTATGTGTTTTCATTTGGCTTCAATAAAAGAGATTTGATTGATTGATTGATTGATTGATTGATTGATTGATTGATTGATTGATTGATTGATTGATTGATTGATTGATTGATTGATTGATTGATTGATTGATTGATTGATTGATTGATTGATTGATTGATTGATTGATTGATAATAACGGTAGCACAATAATACCAGGAATGCATGATATAATAATGGACTGAAAATTGAACGCTATTTGGCGCTCTGACATGTAAACAGGCTCGTTTCGTGGTCCCTCGGTCTGGAACGGGCTCTCTCTGGCGCCACGTTTGCTCCCCATGGTCCACTCCTACACGTTCTATCCTAACCAAAAAGCTGTCCTTTTCAGCCGTGCTGGGGTCAGGAGCACTTCTGAGTGGTACACTTGAAGGGGTGCTATATAAATCGTTGTAATGAATGAATAAAGTAACGAACTAAACAATAGAATGGGCGAATGAAGGAATGAATGGACGAATCTATGTTTGAACGAAGTGAAGAATGAACGAATGTTGAGCTGAATTAATTGTATTCATTTTAGTGCGATGGATGAATAGTATTTCATGCATTCATTCATTCTTAGAATTTATAAACCGCCTCTTCAGGCTATCTACTCAGAGGCGCTCTCGGCGCAAGCCTATTATGATGATAAGTCTCATTACGAACAAAAAAGTCAAAAATATTATATCAGTTAGTAAAACAAAGCACAATACGCTAGAAGAGTCACCACTGGCAGGCCCACGCACACGCGTGGAACCAACCAAGTATTTGGTCTGCGGAAATAGAATATAACATTCTCCCTGACACCAGAACATCGTCCATATTCTAAAAAAGTACGATATCATTCAAGGACCTTGGCTGCTTTGTTGCACTGCTTGAACCATACATACTTAAACCAATGAAACCAGATTCTTTACAGAGGACGCGCACTGCATGTAAATTGCTTTTGGAGACGAGTAAAAATCTGTAGAAAGGCATCTCATTTGACCGCGCGAATAGTAATTTGCCGTTGCCTCAAATAGCAGCCGACTATTCCAGGTTTTAATCTGGGCCCATATTAGTGGCCTTGGTATCGTGATACCGTTCCTTTGTCGACATCTTGGCGGTTTAGACGTCAATGGCTATTTGCAGCCATGACAGCGGGTATGCTGTACGGTCGAGTTTTATTGAAGATTAGTTTCTACATCGTATTCATGGATGGCTGAAAGGCTTTGCTCGGGTTTACAGTGTAGAAGTTGTCACAAGCCTACAAAGGAAATAAGTCTACTGGACGCATGAAAATGAACGAAGAGGCAATGGTAAACTGAGGAAAATCAGCCGCAAGTGCACCAGAATTAGGGAACGTCCGATTGGCATTTTCTTGCTGTTTTCTGATTCCAGATACTAACCGTATATTTGGCCTGCTTTTTCGGCCGAATCCGGAGTCGATCCCATTTATGGGCAGTACATTTATTTTCATTTCCAAAGATATAATAATTAATCAAAGCTAAACCAAGGGATGTAACTGCAATGAGAGTTTATTCACTGAACTATTTCATTATTTTACACGGACTTTCAATTATTAATTAAGAGTAAAGATTACCGAAGGAGGTCGACAAAACAGGTTACTATTTCTGTATTAATGAAAGAAGAAGAAATTGTTTTTAATCAAAAATATTACTTTTTTGGTATTTGAATCGGTCGTCCTGGGATGCTCCGATTCCGATTAATACCGATTAGTGAAAAATTCGGCCCGAACTTATTTCCGGTCGAATAATCGGCTCTTCCCTAGCCAGAATCAATATTTTATCGCTGCCTTGTAAACAACCAAATAAAAAGTTGCGTTTCGATATGGTTATAAGCCGCAAGCGGTTTAACGACATCCAGACCGAGAGCCCATGGCCCCATGCACCCATCGCCGCCTGCGTGCGGCTGCAACTGCATCAGACGCAAGGCAGAGCAGATAGAACTGAATATCATCAGCATAATATGATTGGCTCAGAACAGCATGTGCAGCCAGCAGTGTACTGATGTCCGACGTACAGTTTGTGCAGCAGCTGCGCTCGCGATGTTTCCTTGCACGAGCCGAAAACCCAATAAAGTAGTTAGCTTAGGCAACTGAGTTGTTCTAGTCTTGCAACGTCCTGACATTGGATTATTTGCAAGTACGTCGCATGCTGAGGAAATTTAGTTAAATCGGGTGAGAATTCAAGTTTTTATTTAGACAATTTAGTCTGTAATTGTCAGAAATACTATAAAATCTATAGGCTACTTGCAGTCTGTTCTAATTTAATCTAATCCCAGGCAGTGTCCGATTTGCCGGAAGTCGGCTTAAAATAGGGCCTACAAAGATTAGCCTAATGATAACTTGATAGCACTTCGGCTAGCAAATAAAGCACTTTGAGATGTGTTTCAAAGGTGGCATATTTAACTCTGCAGGTATATACTTGCATGCATGCTCACATTCCAACGCAAATACACATACAGCCAACACATACATACGTACACATAATACTTATACATCTCTCGCACTGGAAGCGCCTCTGAATGGTGTAGCACGTTGAGTGGCGCTATATAAATTTACAGATACAATACAATACAATCCACCCAAAGATACATACGTGTATTTGTTTCAGGCAAATCTAAGCTATAATAGTTGCCGGTGTCCAATTAAACATGAAGAATGGAAACTTCGCAATTCTTGTGTTGCGTAAGTATTAACTTTCGCCGTAGACCAAATTATGTGAATTGTTATAAGACGAACCCATTGGAATTATGTGTGTAACTACTAATGTATTATGTCTGTATCGGCTAATATTTGTATCACTATGTTTAATATAACGCTTTTTTGTATAGGCCTACAATGATGTGCCGCACAAGAGCGAAGTAATTACATCATAGATCAAGAGCCGATACTTTAACCCATTTAGCCTGGATATCCCGTGTATTTTCGGGATGGGGAAATCCACTCCCTTAGCACCTATACCGGTTTGAATTGGTTAGGGATAGTATACGCCCAGCAGGCGTGGAGCCCGTATAAACTCTGGATAACATCAAATGGCCATGGCTGTTGTGCACATGCTGTAGCAGCCTGTGGAAGTCTGGGTCTAGTTACGTCATCACCGGTGGCTGCTAGCTGGCCGCCGTCGAAATCCTATTGCAGAGGTGCAATAGCCTTTTTTAATGGCGGGCCAGTGGCAATATTTTCCAGCAAGTGGCGGGCCAGGGTGCCTAAGCCCTAAGGTGCCTGAGCAAAACGGGACTCGGTGAGCCCGTCCCCAGAAAATCTTTGCGAATATAAATCTAAAACGGTGCATTTTAAAGCATACAAACGACCAAATTGTTAGGCTTAAAAAATCTTAATTTTCATCTTTATTATCAGTCACGAACATCACATAAAACTCACTTTAAGCCTTAAAAATGGCATTTGAACTTTTATTCTCAAATTGTATAGTCTTATAGCCTAGGCAAGGTTCCGTGGGCCAGAAACGCGGGCCGGTGCTCTTTGACACCTCTGCAATATAGGGCGTCGGTATTTATACAGACATTCAGACAAATAGTTGTCAGTAGTTAAGTAGTAGTTAAGTTTAGTAGTTAAGAGTCATATGTTTTGAACTAATATTGTTCCCTTTGCAAGTTTCAGTTTTGTAGTCTGTTCTAAGACACGTACTTTAAGTTATCTGTTCCGTCCATATTTACTACCTGGTAATTGGGGTCCCTCCTCTAAGCGGGATTCTTATCCCTTCTGGGGCCCCATTGTTGCCTACGTTCCAATGATTTGTTTTCTTTGCTGAGTTTATGTTTGTCTATTGTTTGCACTATATTGATTTGCTGTGTTTATGTTTGTATAATATTGGTTCACAAAGGTTTCAATAAATAAAATGAAATGAAAAAAAATTCTGAAATAGCACTGTTAAAAGCAATTGCTTACCTGTCAATAGGCAGAAGAGAAGTAGGACGAAAGAAGATAGCATTTAAATATGTAAACAAATAATGTTATCTAATGATTGTGTTGTTTGTGTTTTAGTCATCGCATTACTGCCTCTTATCACGTGCAGAACAGTGAAAACAACCAAGAAACGTAACTTTCTTAAAACCAGTTTTCATTGCATCATGTCGCATTGAGGGTGTTCGACAGTGTGAAAACTGTAACGGTTACTGCGCTGGACTGTCAATTGAGAGGCCTTGGGTTCTAATCCAGTCTGGGCTCAGCTATAATTTTGAGTCTAAATTGAGGCGTATCTTTCAGATACAACTCCAAGAACAACCACAACAACAACTCCAAGAACAACCACAACAACCAAGAAATCCTTCACTACTGGTAGGAACGGGAAGCACAATACTACGTTTCCGTAGAACCACCCAATTTCATAAGGGTATATCCTCGTAACCGTTGCATCAATTGTAATGAAATTTGCAGGGTATAGATAGAATAGGCTGAAGTTCATGTGCACCAAATTTAGTACCTATAATACTACAATTGACCAAGATAAGTCACAAAGTCTAGTGTTCTACTTTATCGTGGACACGGTGTATATTAGATAAGACTACACTGGATTGCCTTGACCCAGATTTCAATAAAATAGATTAGACTAGCATAGACTAAAATAATTATAATAGACCGTGGTAGAGTGGTCTAGAATAGACTAGACTAGAATAGGCTAGTGTGAAATATAATAAAATAAAATAGAATGTAATAAAATAAATAGAAATATAATAAAAATAAATAGAATAAAATAAAATAGGATAAGGTTATATAGCCTAAGATTGCATTTTATTAGATTCGGTAAGAGTATATAATATTTGATTATATCAGAATAGAGTAGATGGATTTCCCTGCAGTTGGTGCAATTGAATGCAACGCAGTGCATTAGACCGTAACTACGCACTCCTATCATGGCGCCTAGTTTGTTCTTCTGAAATGCACCAGTATAATCATGGTTTCATTCATGCAACTTGAAGAATGTCTGAACTTTTCTTTTCGCATGCAACAGCTGAAGTCACTGATAAACCAACAGCAAGACCTACTACAACTACTCATAGCAGGAATACTGAAGGCACTGTTAAACCCACAGCTAGACCTACTACAACTACTCATAGCTGGAATACTGAGGACACTTTTAAAACCACAGCAAGACCTACTACAACTACTCATAGCTGGAATACTGAGGAAACTGTTAAACCCGCAGAAAGACCTACTCATAGCTGGAGTGATGAGGTCATTGTTAACCCCATAGCAAGACATACTTCAACTACTCATAGCAGGAGTACTGAAGCCACTGTTAAAACCACAACAAGACCTACTACAACTACTCATAGGAGTAGTACTGGAGTCACTGTTAATACCACAGCAATATCGACTACAACTACTCATAGCAGGACAGCTGCTGAGACTTTTTATCCGATCAAAGTTCCTATTGGTGCTGCTCCTAAAGCTACAGCTGCAAGTTCTAACGCAAGTATGTATCTACGATAAAATTAGACGTAATTGTAAATATCTGTCGTAGGAAAACATCTACACGCTTGCATATTTTTTTTATAAATATATGCATATATACGATATAAAAATTTTAATTATAGCTTGTTCTAGTTTCGTTTACTCAAAGCAACACATTTGAGAAAACTGAACATGGTGTCATCTCGCTCTAGGAACATGAACATGGTTTCATCTCGTTATAAGCACAAGAGCATGGTGTCATCTCACCTGGGAACATGACCATGGTTTCATCTCGCTCTAAGAACATGAGCATGGTGTCATCTCACCTGGGAACCTGAACATGGTGTCATCTCGCTTTAGGAACCTGACTACCTGAGTATGGTGTAATCTCGCTCTAGGAACCTGAGCATGGTGTCATCTCTCTCAAGGAACCTGAGCTTGGTGTCATCTCTCTCTAGAAACCTGAGCATGGTGTCATCTCGCTCTAGGAATCTGAATAGGATGTCATCTAGCTTTATTAACCTGATCATGGTGTCATCTCGCTCTAGGAACCTAATTATGCTGTCATCTCGCTCTAGGAATCAGAGCATGATGTCATCTTGTTCTAGGAACCTGATCATGGTGTCATCTCGCTCTAGGAATCAGAGCATGATGTCATCTTGTTCTAGGAACCTGATCATGGTGTCATCTCGCTCTAGAAACCTGAACATGGAGTCATCTCGCTCTAGGAATCTGAATAGGATGTCATCTAGCTTTATTGACCGAACATGGTGTCATCTTGCTCTATCAACGTCATCTGTCAACTCTTGGTAGGAATATTTGTGTTGAACTGCATGAGTTCGGAAGCACTCCACCTGGGACATCCCAGTCATCTGAGCATTGCCAACTTAAGAACTTTCTGTTCTTAAATAACAGCTGACATCGTTTAGTCTAACGCAAAAGATGATCATTATTAGTTTCTCTGTAAGGTGGACACATAGTTCATATTACTCATAACTCCGAGCAATTCTATTTTCAACTTATTATTTTTTCTTTGGTAAGAACTCTTCACAGCACTCTTTATAGCCTACCAGTATTTTTGTGTTTTAGATAGACCTAAGGACATCATCAAAACAAAATCAACAGGTAATTTCGATCAATCACATCCTTTTCCTTCAAAGTTATTTCGTGAAATAAGCACGAATATTTTTAACCGTGCTATTGCATCTCTAAAAACTGTTAAATTTTAAATTTTAAACAGTCAGTACAATACAAAATGACAATACAATGTTGTGCAATGCAATTCTGTTCTATTATAATAGAACAGAATTGCATTGCACAACATTGTATTGTAATAGAGGTTTCTGCTTTACTATCTTGTGCTCTGGTCTCTATTTTCTGTTCTATTCTGCTCTGTTTTGTTGTATTTTATTTTAGTATAGTCTATTTTATTATATTCTAGTCTATTCTAGCCTGTTCTAGTATAGTCATTAGTCTGATCTAATCTATTCTAGTCTAAACTATTAAGGTCTAATCTATTCTATTGTAATCCGGGTCAAGACAATGGAACGCAAGACAATACCATGTAGTACAATGTGCTCAGAGGCGGATTAAGGCATGTTCAACATGTTCGGCCGAACAGGGGCCCCCACACTTGAGGGGCCCCCACACATACAAAAGAAATATTTTTTCAATATGTTATAATTATTGTTATTTGTTAAGTGTAATAGTGAAAATGAGCAAAAAAAACTCAGAATACATTTTTCGAAGCTGCTCATTTTAATATATATATATATATATATATATATATATACAAAAATAACTTTTCCCACAAAGTTTCCATTATCAGGCAGATTGCTGACCTAGTAAATCCATTTGCATGAACAGACGAAATGAAAACACCACCAGAACTGTTCCTTTACCAGTTAGTCACAAAAAGAGACTCAAGGACACCTTTCCAAATGTTGAGATAGCACTCCGAATATATCTTGTTCTGATAGTGATAAACGGCAGCAGAGAACGTTCGTTTTAAAAACTCAAATTGATTAAAAACAGACTGAAAGCGTCAATGTCGGAAGACAGGCTCGTTAGTTTGACATTGTTGAGCATCGAAAGTGATATACAATACAGTACAATACTTAAAAAATTCAGAAGTGCACCTTGAAGCCGGGCAACCATTAAGAGCAGTGTAGGTAGACTGGAAAAGGCAAGTTTTCAGTTTAGACTTTAGAGCAAACATGAGGAGGTATACAGAGTGCCAGACGGAGGGACCGGCCACTGTGACAAGACAAGAGGAAACCAGGAACAACATATAGGTCTACTTTCCAGCAGATGCTGATCGACAAGAGGAGCGGCCTTTAACAGAGTTGCAAGGTGTGACAATGGAGGATAAGTAGGAAGGCCGATGATCTGCGCGTGCTCTGTAGATGAGGTGTGCCAGCTTGAAGCGGACACGCTCACAGACAGGAAGCCAGTGTAGAAACGAAGACCAGGTGTGACATGGTCTCGGTAAGAGAGTCCATGACAGTCTTGCAGCCTGATGCATTATCTAGTCAGAGGAAGCAGTGTGCATTCAGGGAGACCATAGAGCACCGAGTTGCAGTAGTCAAGTCGCGTCAGAATAAGGCAATGTATCAGTGTTTTCAGTTATGCCGAGTCAAGAGTAGAGCAAAGCTGTCGGATTCTCCTGAGCGTGAGCTATATTTTGATGACATAGCCTAAATTGATGAATTTGAAAGCCATAAGGCTCGCAAAGTATGTGTGTAAATTACATGACAATTTGAGCGATATTGATTGTCATTGCCAATTCATAATTTGTTTTTGCTCATAAGTCTTAATTAAGTCTCTAACTTAGTTTTGCTACATAATGTAAACTGCAAACTCTGTGACCAAACAGATAAGACTATATTGTTAGCCTAAGCCTATTAGGCCTATTTTTATTTTCTGAATTGTGGTAAGCCTAGCTGCAATTGCAATATATTATTCTTTTACCAAGAGTCACTCTAATATAGTTAAACCGTAAAAGATGCATACTTTAAGGTAACGTCTTTAACACTAGACTGGAAAATTATAAACCCTACTGATATTGTGGGGCGCGGTGGTGTAGAGGTATGTTCGGTGCCTTGCAGCCGGAGGGTTGCGGGTTCGAATCCACCTCAAGGGGGTATATTTGGTGCCTTGCAGCCGGAGGGTTGCGGGCTCGAGTCCACCTCAAGCCGCCGCGTAGGGACCCTGGGCAAGTCCTTCACTCGCAATTGCTCATGCGCTTCGGCGTGAAACTCCGATTCAGTGTCCGCGCTGTATTCGGGAGCGCCTCTGAGTAGAAATCTTGAAGGGGCGCTATATAAATATCTGAAATGAATGAATGAAATTGTACAAAAAGAAAGAAGACAAAAATTAATAATAGAAGAATGTTGATTCGTTGAACATAACACGTGTCATATGTATCCTTTTGTTGTGATTCTGTGGGCTGGGCCCCCACAGTTTTACTGAACAGGGCCACTACATTTGTTAATCCGGCCCTGAATGTGCTGCGATACAAAACGTTATAATACAATGCTGTGCGATGCAATCCAATGCAACACAAAACCACTAAGGCCCAAACTAGATCTCTTGTCACTATTGGGCCCTCCCTGTGGAATGCCATTCTTTTCTCTCTACGTGCTACCATTCTTTCTGGCTCTCTTCCTACAGCCTTCTCCCTCCTCAAACCTTCTTCTTCTGTAGGGGTTCTCGCACGGGGGGCGCTACTGAATGGACACTGCTGTGAGCGCCGCTATATAAATTAACAAATGCAATACAATATAAAATGTAATACAATGTGATGCGATACAATGCAATATAACATAAAGCGATAATTAAACTTATACAATACGACACATGCACATTATAACTGAATGAGCGCGGTGCAATAAATATTCAACCAATGACTTGATGTTTCTTCAGCGACTCGGAATGTTGCCTGGTCTACGCTGAGTCTTATTGGAATCGTTTTGAGTCTCGTCTGAATCGTGGTTCTCATCACATGTGGGATTCTTACCCTCGTTCGCTGGTACCGTTCTGCTTCGCTGAATACCGCTCCATCATTTCCTGCACCAGAGACAGTAAACGCGGTTGCTGAGGTTAACTTGAGGACACCTTCGTCACAACCGTCACCACTTCAAATGGGTTACGACTCTACCCCCGTCGAATTCCGCCCTGCGAGCTTCTACCAGTGACCGTCTCAGTGGCGGAAGAAAGCTGGAACCCGTACTCTCTGCGTTAGAGACCGGGTGCTCTTACCAATCGGCTAATGTGACTCGTCGACTCAATTTCTGTAATTGAAAAAGACTGTCGCTAAAGAGGATAGGTGTGTATATGTACCTACTCTACAGGCACTCAGTCGGTATAATGAATGAATGAATGAATGAACGAATGAATGAATGAATGAATGAACGAATGAATTAATGAATGAATGAATGAATGAATGAATGAATTAACGAATTAATGAATTAATGAATTAATGAATTAATGAATTATTGGAATGATGCATTAAATCTCGTTTCATGCACAGGATAGGTTTAGGTGAATGGTTAACACTGCGGCAGGAAGAGCAGAAGATCAGCACGGACGCGGGATCGCTTCCCGCTGTCCTGCCAAAGGTCAACTCAGCCTTTCATTCGCCAGGTGGCATTTATAAATCGAGCAGTAGGACAGATGGGAGCCTTGCATGGCTGTCATACAGATAAATTCGATTCCTGTAATAACCGGTGATCATCCGTGCATACTATGACCTGTAATCAGATTGCGTTCATGTCCGTTTGAATAAATAAACGAAGATTATTATGTTATTCATTGTGAATTAATTAATTCTACAGTCAGTCGGAGAGTTATCGTTGTTGTGGGACGCGGTGGTGTAGGGGTATGCTCGATGCCTTGTAGCCGGAGGGTTGCGGGTTCGAAATCCACCTCAAGCCGCCACGTAGGGACCTGGGCAAGTCCTTCACTCGCAATTGCTCATGCGCTCTTCGGCGTGAAACTCCGATTCAGTGTCCGCACTGTAGTCGGGAGCGCCTCTGAGTAGAAATCTTGAAGGGGCGCTATATAAATATCTGAAATGAATGAATGAATGAATGAATGAATGAATGAATGAATGAATGAATGAATGAATGAATGAATGAATGAATGAATGAATGAATGAATATTAATTCAATGATGTTTTGCTTTTAGATTAAAGTATACGCAGGATTAACTGCACAAGACAACAGCGTAGTATGAGAAGACCTTTGGGCAATTTGTGACAGCTTCATTATGCACGTAGTTACGTCTGCACATTGCATTCAGAATTAGGGCTTTAAAGCGTCATTGACAATAGAGGCGCAGTTCTTGGGGACTATCTCTTTTTCGATTACATTTTTAATTAAATGCGGCACTCGTTAAGAAAGGGTGCTGGTCGAACACTGGTGGGTTTGCCTCAGAGTAATTCAAAGCAATTAAACTAGTAGGCCAAGGTTTCTATTTGCCCCGGGCGTACACCTACTATACACCGTGCCCACGAAGAAAGAATCGGTGTTGTTGCGGTTAGAACTAGGCGTGTCACCGGGTGTGGCTTGGATGGACATGATTTGTCTGGTAAGAGAGTATTGAAAGAACAGTGTAGGAACCTAAAATAGTTTCAAACTGCTTAAAATGCATCTGTTTGGATTGGTCAGATAGGAATATGTGAAGCGCTGTTGAGAGGCGGCTAAAGGCGCTATATAGACTTAGTGTCTTTATAGTACATACATATATACATATATACATACATACATGCATGCATACGTATACATACGTATGTACATACGTATATACAAACATGCATATGTAAATACATACATACTTACATGGATACATAGATGCATGCATGCATAGATATCATACATCCATACATACATTAGTTACATGCATAGCTACATACATAAATACATACATGCTTGTAACTGCAGAAATTACCCAACACTAATGGGTTCAAATATCAGTATAGTATATTCACGAATGCACATAACCTATTCGGTTTAATCTTTTAATACTACTTCCATAAGATAAGGCTCTATAATAAACGTTCAGTCCTGCCGTTAAAGTCCCATCACTAACCTACATCTAACTCCTTCTTTCTGGCAGCATCTGCTCCTCTTTCTCTTTTCTTAAAACCTGCTTCTTCTCTCGGGGACTTGCGCACTGGGAGCGCTTCTGAATGTTAATCACAAGGGGCGCTTTATAAATGTTTAGATACAATACAATACAATACAATACAATACAATACAATACAATACAATACATACATACATACATACATACATACATACATTCATACCTTCATACATACATACATACATACATACATACATACATACATACATACATACATACATACATACATACATATATATATATACATACATACATACATACATACATACAAACATACATACATACATGCAAGGGCGCAGTCGGTACCGCCCAACCTAGAACTCTATAAAAGGATCAACCAAACCCTTGGATTAAGTACTCTTAACAACACATATTAAGCTGCATGACCGCTAGGTCTTCATCAAATACAGTACATACATACATACACACATACATATATACCTTCCTACCTACCTACCTACAGATATGCATATATAAAAACACACATACATACATAGTTAATAACACGAGTTATGGTGCATAGCCTGTGGGTCTTCGTGATGACGTTAAAGCCTGGCTGCAGGCGCAGATTACGCACAATGGTGCCTTGTCTCTTCTCAGCTCCAGATATAAGAATTCTTCGTCCACTTAAAAGCCCCATTTCTACTTCCCACTTCATTGAGGATAGTTGGAAGTGAAATTTTCTGATGACAAGATGAAGATGTGGAAACTGCAGGTCCTGCTTCTCTTAGGTTGCCTGGGTAAGTTGTTTGATGCCTATTATGTTCTATTCTGTTCTATTCTATTTACGGACTTATAAAGCGCCTCTCACAGTACATCCTAATCAGAGGCGCTCCCAGTGCGAAGAACCCTTCAAAAATGAAGTCTTAAGAGAACAGACAGAAACAGTAGTGCCCCCGATAAGATCTCAGCACGAGTTATAGCAGGAAGGTCATTCCACATCAAATGGCCAGAGAATCCAGAGAAGTCAGAGCCAGTTGCTGCGACGGGTTTGGTTGAAGACGAGAAAGCTTGGAAGGCAGAGGATCGCCTGGATTAGGGTAGGAATTCTTGAGGAGGTGAAACTTCAATCGCAAATTTAGATAGCGCCACACCAAAAGAAATTCCTTAGTGTCGCTCATGAAACTAAACACTGCATTGGATAGCAATAAATTGTTTGGCTTTACGTCATGCAATCTAATTACAACTTTCAATAATAATACTCGTTTATTAATTCAAGCTGACAAGCACGCAGAAAGATTACATGATATAGCGCTATATCACTATAGTGATATAGTGATATAGCGCCCAGGGTAGTCGCTCCCTTCGCTCCTCTGAGAGGGGGGTGCTCACAGTCCCGTTTGCCCGCACAGCTGCTATGCAGAGGCGCGTTTACCAGTAGGCGCACTAGGCGCGCGCCTAGGGCCCCCAAATCTTGGAGGGCCCCCAAACGAATGAAAATATTAATAATAACAAAAAATAGCATTTTTATATTTAAAATTATTTGAAATATAATTTTGTTTATATATCTTTTGCAGCTTGGCATTCACATAAAAGTATATAATTGTAATAATAAAAGTAGCCTATATTATTGTAATTTATTATTGCTTGGTTCATTTGGGCAGTAATTTGGCTAATAATTCACTTTTGTTTAAAATAACATCAAACTTGTTAGCAACAAGCAGCAACGGGCGTCTGCTGCAGTTTAGGCCTGCGTGTGAAAGTTTGATAATTCCGTCATTTTATAGGGGCTTATAATGTTTAAAACTTTTATTAGTATTGATAACCAGTAAGTAATATTTAGTAATTGAAATTTTAATAGTATTAAATATTGATTACAATCTGACGCGATGAAACGTTGCTAATATTCTGGAGCTGCAAAACGAAAGAAGATAGCTCTAATGACAATATTGTGGAATTCGTTTCAATCAATCAATTTTCGTTTATCAAAAAATAATAAGCTGACAAGTACGCAACTTGTAGGGCCAACGAGGAATAAATGCTGCAAAGAATAAATGCCACCAGCAAATCTCTGCAGGATCAAAGGCTGTTTGTCGAATTTGAATTATTTAATTCGTTAAAAAATTTGCTCAAACGTCAGAGAAAATTTCCAAAAAATTAGTAGAGACGGAGGCAAAACTTAAACTTGGTATTGAAAGCATTATGACATTGCATATGAAGACGAACAGTCGAAGAAAACATCAAAGATTTTTAAATCTAAACTTAAAACTTATCTCTTCTCTAAGTACTATTTTTAGTAAGTAAGCTTAGGGGGGGCCCGTGGCGCTTTGGATAACAGCTGGCACAGAGACCGAGAGGTACCGAGTTCGAGCCCCCGTTGGGCGGATTTGCTTTGTAGGCTGCTATTAGCGCCGTTGTATTACATGGCTGTATGTTCTGTTAGTAGTTAAGATTTCAATTGCATAACATGTAAATGTACAGCGCAGTGCGTTTGTCAGGCGCTTAATAAAGAAAAGATTATTATTATTATTATTATTACACTGTAACGCGTCCTTTAAGTAAGACTATGTTTTATTAAGGCGCGTTATAAATATAAGTTGTATTGTATTGTATTGTATTAAAGAAAACGTACTCTAAATTGTTTTTGACGAAACTGCCAAGAATGACGTCATATTGAGAGGACGAGAAAAATTCATTGGTGGCACCTTACACGTCGTGTGTGACAACTTTAGTTCAACTTCGTAGGTTGTTGCACATGATAGGTTAAGCAACACCAGTTTAAGACCCTGTTTACAAGTTCAGAAGGGCCCCAAAAATGTTTGCGCCTAGGGCCCCGTTTTCTATAAACGCGCCTCTGCTGCTATGCAAAATCGTGCTTTCTCAGTGGTGGGCCCAACCGTCTGGAATGGGCTGCCCTTGGAATTGCGTCTGCTTCCCAGAACGCTCTCTGACTTATTCTATGTTAACCTGAAAACTGTTCTTTTTGGCCGTGCTGGAGTCGGGAGCACCTCTGAGTAGTTATCTTGAAGAGGTGCTATATAAATATCCTGAATGAATGAATGAATGAATAGTAGTAACAGATGATAATAAGTTCAACAGGAGTCGAATTTAACTGTATGGCAGTCATGCAAGGCGCCCATCTGCCCTACTGCTCATTTACAGTGGCGCGTAGGGAGTGGTAGACTGAGTCAACCTTATGGGGTCCTCCACTCCATCGCATTACATTCCATAATTATGACATTTTATAACATTAACGTTAAATCGCAAGTGTTATTGCAACTAATGTTGTAATGCGATGGAGTGAGGATCCTGAGTGGCCGAGTGGGTTGGTGCCTGCTCGTCACGCCGGCGCCCCGGGTTCGCTTCCCGGTCGGGTCGGTTTATCAGAGATTAATTTCTCGGATCTTTACTGCGGGTGGCTCGGTCGCATTATAAACGTGGAGTACAATACAACACACAATACAGCACATCACAATACAACTGGGGCGCGGTGGTTTGGGGGTATGTTCGGTGCCTTGCAGCTGGAGGGTTGCGGGTTCGAATCCACCTCAAAGTCGCTGCGTAGGGACCCTGGGCAAGTCCTTCACTCGCAATTGCTCATGCGCTTCGGCGTGAAACTCCGATTCAGCGTTCGCGCAGTAGTCGGGAGCGCCTCTGAATGGGAAATCTGGTAGGGGCGCTATAACAAGTGTTCAAATACAATACAATACAATACAATAATGTTATTTTCGTAGCGGCCGTTATACCTACCACGAAATCTGCAACGACCGCAAGAACTACTACTCCCTCTAGGACTACCACCGCTACAACTCCCACTACCACTAGAACTACATCCATAACTACCACTCCTAGTACAACCACTACCTATGTCGTCTCCGATCCTTCGCGGTACATATGGGGTCTGGTCACGGCCCTCGCTCTTCTCGGTCTCGGTATATCCATCATCAGTTGCCTCTGGTGGCGCTTCTCCCGTCGAAGGACACTTATGACCTTGGCCTTGGCAGGACCAGTCCCTCAGATCGCCATCCTTCCAGAGAAGCTTCCGGTGCGGCATCAAGTTCCACTTCCGGTTTCATGGTACGTCCAAGAGTGCAAGAACCAGCCGATACCTGTCCAGTTCCGACCGGCGATTGTCTCCCGACCCCAAGTGGTGACCGGATATCGATTCGGCTGTCCCTCCTATCATCAGTCCAGAGTAAGTCGGTCAACCATGAACAGTCAAATCAATCACCATCTGCGTCATTATTATCGTCGTCGTCGTCGTCGTTGTCATCATCATAATAATCTTCATCATTATCACTTTCTTATTCTTCATCATCAGCATCAGCATCATCATCATCATCATCATCATCATCATCATTAACATCACCACCACCATCACCACCACCATCATCATCATCACCATCACCATCATCATCATCACCATCACCATCATCATCAACATCATCATCATCATCACCATCAACATCATCATCAACATCATCATAATCATCATCATCATCATCATCATCATCATCATCACCACCACCATCATCATCATCAACATCATCATCATCATCTGCATCTGCATCGTTTTCTCGTTCTGTATAATCAACATCCACGTAAGCGCGGATGTTGATATAAAGGCGTATGCATACATACATTCATACAAGCATACATTCATACATATATGCACACATACATACATACATACGGGCATTCAAACACGAGTACATACATATGCACATTCATACACACGTGTATGCATAGTTATATACAGACAAGTTATATATCTAAAGAGAAAACGATGCTTAGGCTGTCTGTACAACTCTGTGACATATACATGCGCTATATAAATATTCAGACAAATACAGAAGTTCTACGTGTTTGCCGGTCTTTCAGTCGTGCTATGGTTCGAGCAACTATTACGCTACCAATTACGTGGAAGTTGATATACGAAGCAGATACAACACCCTCCGCGCCCGTGACCATGACCGAATCATCCCGACTAGATGCATAGCTGCAGGAATTTAACGTTGGACGTTCTGTTTGTAGTAGTTTTGTGCAGGTATCATCCTTGAAACATTTTGAGCATACATGGATGACAAGCACAGTCTGAGTGCAGTTATTCGCAAATTTTTTTATAGCACCGTTGCAAACATGCTCAGAAATGGTAGGGTTTATGGAGAAGTCGGGTGGGTATGCATAAGACTAAACAGCTTTGTCTATGGTATGTTTGATCAAAGCGATATGCGACTACAATTTTACACCTGTGACTCATAATAATGCCCAGCGTTTGAATGACAAGATGAACGAACGTGTAACTATATAACATTGTGTTGTTGTCACTACTTACTCGGCAGCAAACTGTCGAAATAAGTTTCCTAAAATTTCTAGATCACTGACTCTTTCTCATTGACCTTCAAACATCTGGATGTGTAACTGCACTTCCCTGGTGACTGACTAGCCTCTCCTTCGATTCACATTTCTGTGTGATGCTGTGTGCGTTAGAAATGTTTGTAATAATAATAATAATCTGCATACATTTATGCATTTGTAGTTTGTTTGACAGTCACAGGGATTTAAGGTCTAGATGTAGTTTCTTGGCGTGTGTCGTTCCAATGAATTGATCCGTACGTTGTTTCAATACATGTTTACTGTAGCTGTCAACCGAATGTTTACAAAGTTCAGGGACTTTGTTGTTGACTCTCTTGACTGTCTGGTGCGTCCAGAAAACGAAGAAAGGCAGTTAAGAATTACTTGGACTCATTTTGACTCGCATGAAAATTCAGAAGGTTCAGGATTTTAATTATTTTATAGAGAATGACTTTGAACTCTGTTTGCCTTGTATCAAATCAAGGGTTTCAATTCTCGTTATAGTTTCTTGTACGAGAAATAACTGAGTTCCGAAAACCAACTGAAGTGTGATAGAGGGTTAAAAGTTGAACGGATGAATGGATGAATATGGATGAATGGATTGATGAATAAATGGATAGGTAGGCTATTTGAAAAGAAGGCTCAGGATTTTAATTATTTTATAGAGAATGACTTTGAACTCTGTTTGACTTGTATCACATCAAGGTTTCAATTCTCTGTATAGTTTCTTGTACTAGAAATAACTGAGTTTACAAAACCAACTGAAGTAAGGTTATGGATTTCCAGGTCTTATAAAAAAATTACTAAAGAAACTCAGTTCACTGAATCAGCTTTGTTTGGCGTTATGAAGTTCATGGAACTGAATAAAAGCTACATGCTACCATCTGGTGCTGTAGAAGTTCCCCGATTATTATTTCAAGGAAGATCATATAGGCCTATGCTGTAGTACTGAAGAATGTTGGCATTTCGAAGCACACGTCACGAACTGATCCCTCAATGGAGTTCGAACTTTTTAAAATTAACTCGGTTAAGTTAGGCCTACTGGTTAGCCAGTCACATAGAAACTGGACATCTTCAAGGAGTCGGCCAATAGAGTGGTCTCATGTGTTGTGTAGGAGAGTTGTGCTTTAAGGATGTACGCAAAGAGAAATGGAGGAAGGGCCACCCAGATGCGCAGTTGTGCCCAATGCAGAAGTTCATGTCTAAATTTGGTATGTACACTGTACGTACAACAATTTCAGAACAGCGTATGCCTTCAACGCCAGTAACCTACTCTTGTGGATCGGATTAAAATTCCACTACTGGATGTGCTAATATCTATACACCCCATACAGTTGTGCAGTTAGTTTTGCAGGATCACAAGGGTAGCATTAACCAGGTCATGGAACTCTTTATGGTGTGCAGATCAGCAATGGGATGGGCGAGGGTAAAGCAAAATGCGGAAAAGAGGATGGAGGGGTAAATATGACTTTTTTGCATTACCGGGTATATGCTTTTTGCATACACTATGGATGACCCGTAGCACCGGGCTGTTTCCTCGGCTTGACCTCCCTGGATTCTGACCTGCAACTGGACTGGACAAAACAACCTGGCTGTTGCGGACTTGAAAAAGCTGGTCACCCTGACAATGTTTTTGTGTGACGCCAAGAGAATTAGAACACTTACATTACATTTATGGCACATTCATCTTACGCTATTTAGAAATTCTGTTCATTACCTTTTTAATTTTACAATAAAGTAATAGCTTTCCAAAAATCTAAAACATTTAATAGGCTACATTCATAAACGGTATATTCAGAAATTCTCTTCAGTAACATTTTCATCTAATCAACAACTTTTCAAAAATATAAAACATCTAATATATTCATTAATGGTATATTTAGGTAACAGTTAACATAAAGTCTAAAATGGCACCTCTGATAAGGTACAGTCATTTGGGGAGATGGTTGAATGGTAAGACACTTGCACGAAGATCAGAAGGACGCAGGTTCGTTTTCCGCTAGCCCCATAAGGTTGTCTCACCCTTCAACTCCTTAGGGGACTGTAAAGTGAGCAGTAGAACAGATGGGAACCTTGCAGGCTGGCAATATACATACAGTTAAATTCGACTCTGGTTAAACTTGTCAGCATCTGTAACTACTATATCATGCAATCTTACTGCGTACTTGTCAATACGAATTAATAAACGAATATTATTATTATTATCATTATCAATCCAACCAATGAACCCCAGTTACCCCACCCATCCATCCATCATGATCACGTACAACAAGGCCCCAATTCCTGATGTTCTCTAAAGCCCAATCTCCACTGTCACTCCAATAAATCCTACTCCACTAATCGCCACTGTGGCACAAAATCCTATTCCACGAAGCGTTACTGCACCAGTCTATCTAGCGTTGGTGCGTAGGCGAATGAATAGATAAATGGATGTATTAATGAATGGACGAATCAATGAATTAATTAATGGGATTGGGGTGCAGGACAGTGTAGTTGCTAGCGTGCCGGACTGTCAATTGAAAATTTGGGGGGTAAAATCCCCGCCATGGCGGAAATTTTGTTCCAGATTTATGCTCCACCTGTGCCACCTAGCCAGCTCACCTATATTGACTAAACTGACCGTGGGCCTACAGGTCGGTGGAAGGATGGGTCGGCAAGGGAGAGGAATGGCCATCCGCCCTCGTATGCCGAGGCTAAGAATATGAAGTCGTTAACACTTCATATCCATTGCTGCGTGTCATGTTAACTCAAGAGACTGCTCTTCTCTTCTTAGTGGTTTTATGGATGGGGCGGGATGGGGGACCATGGGTGAATGGATGAATTATTGAATGAGTTTATGAATGAATAAGACTTGTAGAGTAACATGCCGGAGTACTTACTACTCCAGCAACTGATACTCTACAAGCCTTATTCTCAGAAAGTCATTCATTAATTCATCCATTCACTCCCCCAACCACTCCCACCCCATCCATCATCCATCCATCCATCAATCTCTGCGTCCATCCATCCGTCCGTTCATCGATTCATCCATTTGTCCGTCGAAGCCCCTACCTGAACATCTAAACCCGACCCAAAGATCGAAAGTAAACCGAAGCTCCATCCATCCACCCACCATCCATCCATCAATCCACCAATCCATCCACCAAACAGCAACAGCCAACCGCAGACCATCCAGTCATTCATCAACATTCAAACACTCATCCATCCCTACATCTATCCACCCATCAAATCACTCAATCACGCACTCATTCATCCATCCATCCTTACACCTATTCACCAATCAAGTCATTCATTCACCCACTTACCCACCATGTATGAAGATTGAAGTCCTATCAAGAGATCGAAACCCAGCCTAAAGATCCAAATCTTTAGGCTGTGCTGTTACGTTACCTCTGAAGCTACTACCACCTTTACGCTGGACAACATCTTCTCATCTCGGCCCCTATTATTTACGATCTTCACTTAACGAATCAGTCATTCCATTCCTAACACGTCCACCTTCCGTCACCTCATCACTAACATTTACAAATAGCTCCATGGCCGTAGCTGTTCCACCTTTCTGGAATAAACTCCCGCCAGAATTACGACAATTATCTGATCCATCCTCTGCACTCACCGAATACTCACATCTTAATGCTCTCTCTCCACAGGTCTTCCACTCAAAACTGAAAACACTGCTCTTTCACAAACGCTCTTCTGATTCCCCTCTTCCCTTACATCTCTCGCTGTTTCAATTCTAAGCACCATCCACCTTAGCCTTCTGACTGTCTGCCTGCCTATTGCCTAACCCTTGGATCTTGAGCGGGAACCAATTTTAACCCTCCCTGCCTATCGATTTTTGTTTAGACCAAGCGCCTGTGACGAAGCTGGTTCTCGCGACTCCTCTTCTTTGGGCGCTGTAGATCTATTACGATTACGATTACCTTCAACCACTATAGTTTCTTCGTACATTCTGCTCCGCAGTCTGCGATCTTCAGGTATCGGTCTCTGGCACTCTATGGCACTCTGCCAAGAAATGGAATCGTCTGCCAATGTTTTAACCGTTGCTCAAACTCTTTTTCTTTCTTCAAGAAACACCTCAAAACTCACTATTTCTCAATGGCCTTCAAATATCTGAATATCTAGCAGCTCTTCACGTGGCGACTGACTAACGCACCTCTCAGATTCGCATTTCTGTATGACTGCGCGCGTTAAAAATATTCGTAGCCTAATAATAATAATAATGATAATAATAATAATAATAATAATAATAATAATAATAATAATAATAATAATAATAATAATAATAATAATACTACTACTACTACTACTACTACTACTACTACTACTACTACTACTACTACTACTACTACTACTACTGCTACTACTACTACTACTACTACTACTACTACTACTACTACTACTACTACTACTACTGCTACTACTACTACTACTACTACTACCACTACTACTACTACTACTACTACTACTACTACTACCACTACCTACTACCACTACTACTACTACTACTACTACTACTACTACTACTACTACTACCACTACTACTACTACCACTACCACCACTACTACTACTACTACCACTACTACTACTACTACTACTACTACTACTACTACTACTACTACTACTACTACTACTACTACTACTACTACTACTACTACTACTAATAATAATAATAATAATAATAATAATAATAATAATAATAATAATAATAATAATAATAAAAATGTGCGAATGTTTGGCATAAAACGCATAAAGCGTGGAAATCTATAGATAGGGGCAATCGGGATGGAAAGGTCAAACTGCTCATTTTCCTTTTGATAAACCGTGAAAATCCTTGGATAATGGATGGCTACCCAAAGAGAAACGCTAGATGATTATTTTCCCCCTTCATTAAGCGTGGAAATATCTGAATAAGGGCGACCAGGAGCGAAACGCCAAACTGCCAAAAGCTGATATAACATTATCTGTAGTTAATCTAAATTTTATAAACTCAAGCCAAAGACCTTGGTATGCTCAATAATTCAGGTATTGGAATTCAGATGGTCTGAATTAAGCCCCAATAATTTCTAGAGTTTTTACAACCACCCAGGTGACACATAATGCATCAACCCCATACCCTGAAGGTCCCTCAGTTCGATCAGCCGTTTGCGTTTTATGCCAAGCATTCGAACATTACAGCACAGCCAAAAGATTATCCATTTTGAGGTAGGCCTATACTCTAAGGCCTGGATCTACAGACTGGGTTTCGATCTCTTGGTAAGACTTCAATCTTCATACAGAGTGGGTGGGTGAATGAATGGTTTGATAGGTGAATGGATGTGAGGATTGATGGGTGGATGAATACGTGAATGAATGACGATGGGTGAATGGATGGAAGAATAGATGAATGGATGAATGGACGAATGGCCGGATGATCTGACGGATGACTGTTGCTGTTTGGTGGATGGAGACGGACGGAAGGATGGATTGATGGATAGATGGATGAGTGGATGGAGAGCGACAGTTCACTCTCGATCCTTGGGAAGGATTTAGACATTCAGATAGGGTTATATCTCAGCTTACTTCGACGGACTTAATGGATGAATAGATGGCTGGACGGATTGGGTGGATGGACGCATATATATATATATATATATATATATATATATATATATATATATATAGATTGATGGTGGATGGATGCAGCGGCGTAACGAAGGATCTCAGCGCCCAGGGGCAAGAGTTGATGACTGCGCCCCTTGTTAATTTTCTTGTTGACTTTTAATCGTTCTTCTCATAGTACTGTGTACCACTGATAGCCAATTTTGCGCCCCCTTGTGCTGCGCCCGGGGGCGGTTGCCCCCCTCTGCCCCTTCGTTACGCCACTGGATGGATGAGTAGATAGATACACGGAGAGAAACCTGGTGTGTGGATGGATGAATGAATGGATGAATTAATGACTTGATGGGAGGATGGATGTAGGGTTTGATGGACGAATGGAAGCGCGAATGAATTACTTGATGGGTGAAGGAATGGTTGGGTGCACGAGCAGATGGGTGAATTAATGATGGGTGGATAGATGCATGGGTGGATCGGTGGGCTGGATGGATGGATGGATGGATGTGTTTCCCGCCCATTACCCAAATCACCCACTTTCCATAGGTTGCGTTAGAATAACATTCGTCTTCGGTTCCAGGATCCTAAGGATGCCGCATAGACTTCTAAATACATTAATGTTATCTCGAAGTCCTCGGATGCCGTGACGAGGGAAGTCATTGGAAGTCTCTGAAACCGTTCATCTCGATGAAGTGATCCTCCGCGGTAATGACTGCACCTCTCTCTCCCTCTCCCACGTCCGTCAGACCGTTGTTGGTGAATCTCGGTTACCAGAGATCTGTTCACACGTCACCTGGAACCTCTGGGCGACTGGTGAATGCGCTCACTTGGACCTCGAATCCGTCTGTAGAGGGCCTTGTTTAATTGATGGACGATCCATCCCTCGTTGATATCTGACAGAGTCAAATGTCTTCAGACACCCAGCCTTTTCTTCCTACTCTTTCCACCATCGGCGATGCCAGGTTCGGTAGAGGAATCTGTGCGCCGGAGTTGTCTTCATCCGCAACGCGATATTCTGTGGTCCGTGGTAAGGGAGCTTGCTCACTGACTTCAACTCGTTCCAGGTGACCGGCCTTTCGCGAGTCCCACGTAGAATCAGCTGACGGTTGCCGACCAGTTCGACTCAGATTGTGTCGATAATAGACAAGTGAAACTCAAACTACTGAGCTTCGATGTCCATCGCACTTACATGGAATTGGAAGCAGTTTCCTCTGGCGTCGGAGTCGTTATGGTGACTGTAGTGGATACGGTTCTTGTCGACGTGTTTCTGGGTGATGGTCGAAACGACCACCCTCTCGCTGCTTCTGGGTCTCTTTCCGTCGTAAGACGGATGCATCACCACGTACGGTCACCATGGTCGACAGCCATCCGCAGAAAACTCTCTCCAGAGAAAGTCACTGTCGGAAAAGAAAGAAGAAAACAGTCGCAACAACTTTAATTTCGGTAATATGTGTTTCGGTTTAGTGGCATGCAATTACCAGCCCAATCGTTTCAACGAACCACGCCCAGTCCAATTAGGGCTAGAGCCAATTACAGAAAAACTGTGAAATATCAAACGAAAATATTATTTTATTTTGTACTTTCAGAATACTTTTGAAAATATTTTTATTTTGTATTCTCACATTACTTTTACAATAGGGCCTACAGTCTTTCCTCATCTTTTCGAAACTAAAATCATGCCTTTTCTCTCGGGGTTGCTCTCACTGGGAGCGCTTCTGAAAGGCTCTTACTGAGAGAAGCGCTTTATAAATGGCCAAATACAATACAATACAATACAATACAATACAATACAATACCTTTAAAAAGTGTTTTGTACAAGAATTTTCAGAATACTTTTGAAAAGTATTTCATTTTGTATTTTAAAAATACTTTTGAAAAGCATTTTGTAAAAGCATTTTCAGAATATATTCGAAAAGTATTTTATTTGTATTTTCAAAATACTTTTGAAAGTATTTGCCCGTGACTGATCAGAAGGGTAATAAAGTGAAGGGTCAGAAGTAGGGGTAACAGGGAATCATAATTATTACCTGATCATCGTCGAAAGCCCCGTCGTTGAAACGAGACATCGCCTCGATCGTCCACCGCGGACTCCTCATCTTCCGTCCTCGAGAAAACCAGGAGAAGACGACCGCCAAGGTGACCCAACATGGCGACAGCAAATGACATTTTGTTTAACCAAAATCGTAAAGCGAGACGCTAAGAAATAATTAGAAATTCGACCAGAATCTCAGAAATTCTCTCTACTCAGAAACTGCGCTCTTTCTTTCTTTCCGAATAACAAATACGAGAAACCATGGAGACGACGACGTCATCGGCACAAACAGAAGGCTGAAATGACGTCATTTGTATTTAAGTAAGTAAGCAAGAATATCCTTTATTCAACCAACTGCTAACCTCACTTTTGTGCTTTCCATTCGCCAGATGGCGCTGGCAAAATGAGTAGTAGGACAGATGAACGCCTTGCATGGCTGCCATACAGTTAAATTCGATTCCTGTTAAACTTGCTATCGTCTGTTACTACCGTATCATGTAATTTTACTGCGTACTTGTCAGTTTGAACAATAAAGAAGAATAGTAGGCCCTGTTATTATTATTACTACTACTACTACTACTACTATATTATTATTATTATTATGTAGGAAGGATAGAGTTGGGTGTTGTCATGTAGGAAAGATATTTAGAGTTGGGTGTCGTCGTGTATAGCTGACCGGCGTAGGCCCTGCACCTTGGTTCATGGCTGGAACAGCATTAGCAAGTATAGCCCGGTGTTTAAATAATGAATGCCAATATTTCTAAAGTGCTAGGCATACCTTCAAAGCTGAACGCATAATCGTCGCATATATATAAAGCATCAGTTTATTTAAAAGCGCTGGTTTGTCAGATGAGCTTAGTTCGGCAGAAGCCGTAGGCCTAATAAGATTAGGCCAGTGTACCACAGATATTCCACACTGATCCACGGTAGGCCTACAGGCGTTGCATGACTAAATAGAACTGGCCTGGGTGAACGGGGTGTTGAGTTCGAGTCTGGCGTAGGGGCCTATGTACGCAGGTGGGGGTGTAAAAAAGGACATGCATATAATTATGGGTACAGAAAGGGAGGAGACAATTTTTCCGGATTTCTGCTTACATACTACATGGATGGTTTCTATTTCTTGAAACAGTTCGCAGACTGTGTTAATGAGTTCCTGTGTGTTTGACAGGCTGTAGTTTCTAACAGTATCGTTTTTACCGTTCATTGTTCTAATTGGGGCCTACATAGTTACACTGCAGCCTGCAGAGGCCTATAGACTTACGAAATCTCAATACTTCAGGACATTATTCTCTTAGCATGGTAAAATACAACAACATTCATTAATTGGTCTGTCAGTTTTTCGGGAGAATACGGTTCAAAGGGTTCAGTTTGGTATCATGTCCCCTGTTGTGCATACCCTGATGGATTTGAGCAGAGATGCCTTTTGCTAAGTTTCTCATGAAGTAGCAATTCACACACACAGCACAATGTTAAGTCAAAATTTACCACTTCAAAACATCCTCATATTATATAAAAGAAGTATGACTGAAAATTCTGCTAAAATGCTGGGCAAAATTCGCGCAACAACGTACAAAAATCAATTCTTTGAAACTGTATATCACTGCGAAAATGCCCTGACCTCTTAATGGCAAATGATTTTGCAGTAGAAATCAGGGCACAAGAGATCTAAAGCGCAACAGTTTCTAGAACTTCTGGGTCTTAATCACAACACCATAATCTGTAAACGAGAACTCAAACGCTCTTCAACCACCTACCATTAAAGCACAAACGCAGTAAATCAGTGCACGTTCTCAATTTACAATTAACATGGACGATGTGATTCCAACAAGAATCTCAGAATTTCTTCAATGCCAAAAAACATAAGTCGCTGTCCATGGGTGCTCGCCAACAACTCAAGACACTAAGCGCCTGTGAATAAGAGCTGTTCCCGCTTTTTAGGGTGTTGTAGAAATCTCGAGATAACTGTACTGCATTGTATTCAAGCATTTATAAAGCGCCTCTAGTAGGGTGAACCGTTCAGGGGTGCTCCAAGTGCGCAAGACCACGAGAGAAGAAATAGGTTTTGAGAAAAGCAAAGGAGAAGGAGGGTAACCAGCTAGAATTATAATTGCGATAATTAAAATTGTAATTAAAATAATTATAATTAAAAGTACAATAATTATAATTATAATACGATTACGACAAATTTTCAAGTCATCTTAAGACGCACCTGTGAGCTTCTTAGGTGCTTTACAAATAGCCAGACACATACATACAACGGTATCCGGACATTCCCCGCCCCCGAACATCACTTTCTCACTACCATTGTCCATGAAAACTGTCATTAATCCAACTTCTATTTAAGCAAAGACGTTCTTTCATCAATCCAACTTCTATTGAAGCAAAGAATTAGTTTCATCAATCCAACTTCTATTAAAGTAAAGAATTATTTTCATCATACCAACTTCGGGGGGAAATGTCCGGGAGGAAATGTCCGGGAGGAAATGTCCGGGGGGGGAAATGTCCTAGACCCACATACAATGTATATAAATAGACGCTCAGTCAAATCAAATTGGTGACGCATGTAAGGTCACGTTCAGATCTGGGTGGAGGTCAAAGGCTGGAAGACAGGCTACAGTGGATTGTATTTAGAGTTTCAGCAGCAATGAAGATATGAAGAAAACAGACTTCCTGCACCTATTCAGGAAGCCAAAAGCCATTCTGTTTTCAAAAGAGTTTAAAATGTACTTGCTAAGTAACTTCGAGCATTAGCACTTAAGTCGACAGTAGACAGTTTTGGAAAGCATCCTAGTAGATTGCTACCAACGATGCGATATAAATTGTTGTAATTACAATTACAATTACAAAGACAAAATGGTAGTAGCAATACAATCTGAGGCGTAAGGCAAGAAATCAGCGTTAGTTTAAGGGCGCATGACTGTCACACCCTTCAAAGAAACAATTTGCACAGTCTAACAGTTTGTGGTGTGTGACATAATAATAAAAAACGAATATACAATAATATTAAGCAACTGTTGCTTCAATACACTGTTATGCCAATACAACCATTGTTGTTCTTGCCCTGCTCTGCATTTAACATTAGAATCTCAAACCTTATTATTTCGACTTTCAAGATGGTCACATGGTCAAAATGAACACAGCCTCAACAGAGCATCATATTTTCTTAAGTAATTACAACCGCTAAGTTCGTTTACCACTTTAACAACGAGCTGCATTGGTTTCCCAGTCGCTTTTAGTACACTCTCGTTAAATTGTTAACTAAGTCGAAATTTCCAAATGCTGCCAGGCACGATTACAAAACACCCCACAGTAAAAATTTCATAAAATGCTTCTTTACAGTTTTGCCAGACATAAACATAGAAGCAGGTATAAAAGACATTGGGTGGGGAGATGACTGAATGATAACACTCTAACACAAAGATCAGGACGCAGGTTCGATACCCACTAGCCCCATAAGGTTGACTCAGCCTTCAACTCCCTAGAGGTGACTGTAAATTGAGCAGCAGGACAGAGGGGCGCCTTGCCGGCTGCCATACAGTTAAATTCGACTCCTGGTAAACTTGTTATCATTTGTTATGCCTACATCATGTAATCTTATTGTGCACTTGTCAGTTTGAATTAAAAAACGAATACGATAAAAAATACACACTCTTGACGCATATGGCTAATAAGCGCACAGGTAAACAGACAAATACAGGTACAATTACAAGCACTAGATCCTCTTTAATACTACTCATTGTTGTAACACAAAGCTTCACGTAACAGTAATATGGTTGCTGCCTTCGTTTGAAAATTTAATTCAGCATTGGAACACGATCTTGTTACACATCTCATTACAGCGTCTTACTTTGATATGGTTCTTAAGTCATTTTAAAAGGACTGTCCGATGTACGCACACACACACACACACACACACACATACACATCTATATGCATTCTTAGATACAAACAAAGAAATACATACATCCATCCATCCATGCATACACACATGCATGTAGCCCACATTTACATACATGCAAATGCATGCATATATACACATACGCACATGCATACATACACATACCATAAATACATTCATACGTAAAAATGCACGCATGCATGCATACATATATAAACATACACACATGCATACACACACAAATACATACATGCATGTATGTACATGTATTTATTATGTACATACATACACACAAAAACATACTTTCACACATACATGCACACATACAGACACACAAGAATGCATACATATATGCACACATACACACACACGCATGTAAAATACTGGGAAGAACATCCTTTGGCATCGATAGGTAACATCGCCACGGCAACCATCTTTTCCATCCTCTGTACCTACTACCGGACGCACAAGAACCCACGGACGTCGACGAGAAACTGGTCGAAGCTTTCCATGAATCGGATGCGGTTTTGGCGACTGATGTGCATGGGGAAGTCGGGCGGAGTCAGTTTGTTGAACGCGTTCAGAAGTCGCTGGTAGTAAGGCGAAGCGGTATGTCGGGTCAGCAGTTCATTCACCAACTCACAGTATCGTTGCTAAAACAAAACGACGTGGAAACTATTAATTTTCTCATCTTTGGAAATATATATACTAGGGCTGTGGAGGTTAACGATTAATTAATCAATTAATTTTAATTTTAAAATTTTAATTTTCAATTTTAATTATATCAATCATACATTGATTGATTGACTGAATTGCAATTACAATTATTTACATTAACTGATTGACTGAATTGCAATTACAATTACATACCTTTTTCTTAATTGTTTCAATTGCAATTACAATTATTTACATTGATTGACTGATTGATTTGCAATTACTTACACTGACTGACTTGCAATTAAAATTACTTACATTGATTGATTGAATAACAATTACAATTACTTACATTGATTGAATTTCAATTACAATTACACAATTACAAAGTAATCTTTCCAGATACCTGATGACAGCATATGAGCGCAAAGAGAGCATTGCTCGCAGATTCCATGAGCTCCACATCAAACGTCTCCACCAAAAGCAGCTCAAACAAGACCTTGAGGAAGTGATATCCAAACCGGAAGATGGCAGAACCTTCCAGCGCAGATTTCTCCTCGTAGACGTGCGTAGCGAGCGACGCGATCAACTCCAGGGAGAGCCGCATGATTTCTATACCGTGGCTGCCAACTGAAAACTCGATGGTGGACGTAAGGTTTGCGAAAACCTGATCGGAAAGTCGTGACATGTGAGCAGCGTGAACTTCAGCCATGTAAGAGAGGAGGCCGAGGTATGAGGAACACAGCGCAGGAATCTGAAAACGAACACCGGTACAGTACGGTTAAATAATTAATCTTGAAAACTTTACAGTTCCTATAACAATGCAAAAGGGAATCTGGAAATATTAACAAGACTTGCTAGCACAATCAATAAAAACCGGTTCTACCATGCACTATCGACCATTACAAAGATTAGTCAATGAGTGTCAAATGAATGAAGAAATAGAAATTCAATGTGCCTTGAACACTAGACAGTGTTGCCATATAAAAGAAGACGAGAAGAGCAGTCCCTTAAATTAGCCCTGAGGCAGCCATGTATGAAGTGTTAGCAACTTCATTTTCTTAGCCTCAGCATGATGGCGGGTGGCCAGTCCTCTCCCTCGCTGTCTCGTCTTCTTCCCACCGACAGTGTATGGTCCGTGTACTCACATTAGCTGAGTAGACTATGGGAACAGGAGGAGCAGAAATCGAATCAAATCTCTGCCCTGACATGGATTGTAAACCCCAACCTCTCGATTGATGGTCCCACGTGCTAACCACTATACTATCGAGAACCCCACGACAGCTACATTAATTTAAATACAAAATAAACACACAGAAAATAAGAATATAACCATTTGCACCGTATGCAGTTATATCATCACCATGGGAACAAATATACACAGAAAATAAAATAAATACCTTCTTCACAGGTTCTCTCTCTGCCTTTTAGGCAGCTTCATACTTCCAATGTCGCCATTCTTCTCGTTGTCCAGCCCTCTCCTTTAGCTTCCTGTAATCCTCCTTCATCATCCAGTCCATAACATCATTCTTGGTCTTACTCTTGGCTTGCCCCTCCATTCTTCCCTCGATTAGGTGAATCTTCCCTCATTATATGACCCAACCACTTTCTCTGGCATCTTCTGATCGTTTCTATTCTAAAGGGATCTTTTTTGTTTACCATTTGTAGTACCTCTTCATTTATTCTATGCTCCATGCAACTGACTCTCTATCCTTTGCCATATCCATATCTCGAAGGCCTCTAGTCGTTTGATACTCTCTCCTCTCATATATCGAAAACAAAATACATGAAAAAATCAAATATAAGAGTAATACCACCATTTACCTTAAGCAATTCTGTCGTCATGAGAGGAACGAGTAGATTAAGACCGAACAGAGCGACATCGGCAACATCAAGCTCCGGACCACTCGTGACACCCACTCTGTCATTTTCTAATCTCACAAGCAAACATATCACATTGAATAACTGAAATATACAAGACAGAGAGAATCAAATTGAACTGAGAATCTTAATTCGCTAACACACTGTAAATTCAACACTTCAAACATTTGAACGCTGAATTAACACGTTAAATGTTAGCCTGCATTTCTATCTGTCCAATCAAGGAAGTAAACAACTTTAAATCTGCCACTGATATTTAAAAAAATAATAATAATACTAATATTCATTTATTAATTCAAACTGACAGTACGCAGTACGATTACATGATATAGTAGTAACAGATAATAACAAGTATAACAGGAGTCGAATTTAACTGTATGGCAACCTTCAAGGCGCCCGTCTGTCCTACTACTCATTTGACAGTGGTCACCTAGGGAGTGTAAGGCTGAGTCAGCCTTAAGGGGCTAGCATAATTCTGATCTTTGCACCATCATGTTACCATTCAACCACCTTCCCACCCCACCTGTGTTGCCTTTACTTTCATAAATATGTGTTGCCATAACCTGAGTAAACAAGTGTATCACCTATACCTTCCTTGTCCTTTTTACTTACCAGAGTCGGAGAAATTGATGTAGTCTTTCGATAGGATGTTCATCAGCACCTGAATGAGGCTGACTAGGTCTTTGAACTGGTCATCCTCTGCATCTTTATTGACAACCCTGCGACCTGGAAGCAAAAGCATCTTTGTGTCAACAACTCTTGCCATTCCCTTGAGGCTTGAGAATCTCAACACTGAAGCAAAAACCTTCTTCATGTCAACACCTCCTGCCATTCCCTTGCAGTTGATAATCTCAAAGCTGAAGAATCAGCCTTCAATGTCAGGCGATTCAGCTTGATTCAAATTTAAACTTCATGTATTGCCATGAAAGTTGAAATTTCAGTTAAACATGATGCAACAATATTTGGATTTAAAATTTCACGATTCAATTTGAAAGCTAACATGATGTAAGAACATTTAAAATTTCTATTTCAATTGATGTATCAAGATTTGATTTCAAATTTCACATAAAGCACCAGATTGTTAAATACACAACCCGCTTTTAATTGTCGGCAACTACTGGAATAATTAAGTGGGTCTAAAAGACTTTGCTCCCAAGGTCCACTCCGATACGTTCTATTCTAATAGGGAACAACCGGAAATCGCTTCGGCCATTTGCCCCGGCCGGATATCGGGTTTTTCAGAACTATTCGCCTCGGCAAATAATACCCACGCAAATACCTACAATTTTTGGAATTCGATCAATCTCAAGATTATAGTTACAATTTACAAATAAATTATACAACTGAACTAAATTTCTGCAACAATTTAAGTATTTAACCGAAAATCGCTATTTAGCACTGAGATTGGTTGTCATTGTTCTAGCCCTTCGTACTATATTACATGTAAAAAACGGTACTCGGTTCGTACCCGGATCCGGCAAATAGTACATCCAAATACTCGGATTTGCTACCCGGTAGAAAATGTCTACCCGGTTGTTCCCTATATTCTAACCTCAAAACTGTCCTCTTTAGCCGTGCTTGAGTAGCCTTGAAGGAGTGCTATATAAATCACTGTAATGAATGAGTGAATAATGACTTTGATGTTTGCTCTATAAGCATACCAACATATGCAAATAAGTTGCATATCTAGACAGTCTTGCAATGTGCTTTTGGTTGAATCAATCAATCAGTCAATGAATAAATCCATCAGTCAATCAATCAGTCAGTCGGTCAATCAATCAATCAATAAACCAATCAATAAACCCACCAATCAATTAGCCTACAGCAATATAGTTGGACATTTTTGAACTGCTACAACTTTAAAGATAGGAATCCATATAAAATCCAATTGAATGCATCCAAAATCAAATCCGATTGTATCTAAA
This sequence comes from Aporrectodea caliginosa, assembly GCA_020284085.1. Taxonomy (NCBI): domain Eukaryota; kingdom Metazoa; phylum Annelida; class Clitellata; order Crassiclitellata; family Lumbricidae; genus Aporrectodea; species Aporrectodea caliginosa. Next base: position 154,721 of record JACEVL010000461.1, read on the forward strand.
TCAAATCCAGGTCATATCCAACTGAATCAAGTCCAAATGAAACTGATAACATTACCTTGATTGTGTTTAGAGAAAGTCTGCATCATCAATAGACACACTTTGTACATACGAACGCTGTCTCCCTGTTAACGAAAGACATTCATGACGTTTACTTCAAAAGAAGTTTACTGTTTAATGTTTACTTCGAATGCAAATATTCTCACAAAAATTAATCCAGTGAACAACAAAACCCATCCTGAAGTATCGTATTGTATTGTATTTAAGCATTTGTAAAGCACCTCTAATAGGGTGAACCATTCAGAAGCGCTCAAGTAAAAGATTCATAAGCAAAACTTTCGTAAAGAAAACGTCAGAACTATTCACAGCAACAAAATAGAACAAGCTTTTCACTCCATCAAAGCCTGTAACATAATGGCTGAGTATGGTAGAATAAAATGGTATGGGTAGGGTAAGGTAAAGTGTGGGAAGGCAAAGGTAATACAGCAGAGTAGGGTAGGGTACGATAGGGTATGGTATGTATGTATGGCATCATACGGTAGGCTAGGGCTAAGTATGGGTAATGTAATGTAAGTGAACATTTATATAGCGTCCCTTAAAGATATCTACTCAGAGGCGCTCTCTCCGCTTTATGATGTTAAATGTCATTACGAATGAATATATTTACATCAGTTAACAAAACAATGCACAGTAAGCTGAAAGAGTCACCAGTGGTGGGCCCACGCACACATGTGGAATCAACCAATGGATTCCCATAGACAGCTAAACATGGCATGGATGTTCAGAGTCTCCGGTAATTCATGACATGAAACGCTTTTTAACGTCCCAACTTGTAGTGGTACTCAAGTGACTTACCTTTGAGAGGTAACAACTCAACTGTTTGGTTACTGTGTTAAACAACTCCAAGACTAGTTGGACGACCTCTTCGTAATTGTGGTAGAGTTCTGCAGAAAAAATTCAAAATAAAACAAACGTGAAAACCAAGACCAACGTAGCAATGCCAACATAAAAGATTTCCGTAAATCCTTCAAATACAGCTATCCACTTTATTTGGGAAAACAATTCATTTGAGAAGAAATAACACATTTATTTTTAAAAGTATAATGCCTATTTTTAAAAGTATAATGCCTATTTGATAATTTGAAGTTGATGATCTTAACAATGTTTTTATATTCCGAAGAATCACTATTCCTTGGGTAGAAACACCAGCACTATTGAAAGTCATTAGATGAGATTAAATTTAAAAAGCAACAAGAATAGCTTGGGACAATAATAACAGCTCAACAAGTAGAAAATAACGAACAGTAAAACTAGTATTCAATAATGCTGATGCCCTTAATGTTTGTAACCATTAAGAATCATACAATCTTCAGCATTAAAAAGTAATCTGTAAACAACAAAAATAATAATAATAATCTTCATTTATTAATTCAAACGGTATATGATAAAGTAGTAACAGATGATAACAAGTTTAACTGGAGTCGAATTTAACTGTATGGCAGCCTGCAAGGCGCCCATCTGTCCTACTGCTCATTTTACAGTCGCCCCTAGGGAGTGGAAGGCTGAGTCAACCTTATGGCAAGCAAGGGCAAATGCCCTGGTTAAAAAGACTTTGCCCTGGTCGTTGCCCTGCCAGAATTTTTGCCCTGCCGAGAATTTATCTGGGGCATGGGCGCCCCTGCACTGGTTACTTGTATAATTGCCCTGGTTATGTCCTGGTTACAAAAAATGTCTGGCGCCGCCACTGCCCCCCCCCAGGAGTTGAAGGCTGAGTCAACCTGATGGGCTAGTGGGTATCGAACCCGCATACCTCTGATCTTCGTGCCAGCATGTTACCGTTCAACCATCTCTCCGCCCTATATTCGACCTAAGAGTATGAAAGACTTGAGGAAATGTGTGCAATGTACCGAGTATGCTGACGGCATCGACTAGAAGAGGATGAAGCAACTCGAAGACGTTGACCGCATTGCTCGCACGGGCTGCCTCTGCCACTGCGCACAGACAGTCAAGGGAGTTCTGGACCTCGACCTTGACGGAGTCACTGTGGAAGGTCGTTCGAAGGTCAGGTCGATCCCGAAGTTCTTTGAATCGTGAGGAAAACGAACCCAAGACCTGAGAACATCAAATAAATTATGTGTAATATATATTATTTATATACATACATATGGATGGATGTTCAGAGTACTATGTATGCATGTATGTATCGAAGCTTGCTTTTTGTATGCATGTACTCATGTATATATGGATGTAATCATATTTATGTATATGCCTGTATGAGTATGTACGCATGCATATAAGTATGCATGTATAAGTAAGTAAGTAGTCTTTAATAATGCAAACCTTTTAATAAGTCAAACCTTTTAATAAGTCCATTTAATAATGCAAATCCTTTAATAAGTCAAACGCTCACATTTAACAAAGTATAGACAGTCGATATTAAATGTTATTGTTGTTGGATATATGCATGTATGTATGCATAAAAGTATGTATTTATTGTACTGTATTGTATCTCAGCATTTATAAAGCGCCTCTAGCAGTAATGACTATTCAAAGGTGTATAAGTATATAAGTATGTATACAAGTATGCATGTATGTATGTATGTAGGTTTATAAGTATGTATAATAATATTCATGTCAGTGACAACCACAGTAACATTGAAAAACTGAAACACAACAGTACAAATTTCGCAACAAACATCGAGAGGAAGGACTAGGGAGACCACCTCTCCGTATATATCCCGAGGCTACAAAAAATCAAGTCATTTAAGAATAGCAACGTCGGACATTTGACCCTGCTTAAGAGGCAGAGAACCAGAGAAGAAACACATTGCAAAACTTAAACACTAAAACAGATTCAAACAATAAATTGCTTACCATTTGGATGTAAGCCTGCCGTTGTTCGGCCGATATGTTGGCAGAGCTGGCGAGAATCAACGTCTGACAAAACGACTTTTTAGCGTCTGGAGAGAGAACGCTGAACGGAAAAACGTTGGCGGAGAAATTGGAAGCCATGTCCCAGAAGGCACTGCACTTGACGGTCACATCACAACTACAACAGGTAAGGTAAGCTGCGGTTAGATAATTTCGACTAAATTAAGGTAGAAGTCTTAGTTCCCCGGGCAAGGACTGCCACTACCCAACACCGTGCCTTTGCTATCGTGGGCCCTTCCATGTGGAATGACCTCCCTCCCTCAATCCGTAGTAGGATTTTAGTCGGGGTCCCACCCTCATCCCTTCGTTGCTTGAAGACTTTCTTATTTCCTCGGGCTGAGAGCGCCTCTGAATAGCTAGTACTGTAAGAGGTGCTTTACAAATTTTTCAGATGTAAGATACGAGAAGACGAGCAGGGCCCTTAAGCTAGCCCTCAGGCAGCCATGGGTATGAAGTGTTAGCAACTTCATCTTCCTAACATCTTAGTCGTTTCATCTAAGCCCCATAATATTGACTGCTTATGATAAAATGCATTCATATGAACTTGCCAACAGTTTTCTCGATTTGAATCCTATCGATGATGATCACCTTCGAAATAGATGGTTGAATATTTTCAAAGAATGCATCTCTCAGCTGATTCGAATCGTACAGAATTGTCCCTGCTCAAAGATATTTCCAGATTTCTGTTCTACTTGTGCCCTAGCAAACTCAGCTTTAAATATGTACACGGACTGTACACTATCAGTGGGAGAGCTCGCAGCAGGGGAATGGACAGGCCACCCGACCTCACATTGCCTGAAAAAAAATCTAGGTTGCTAACAATTCAATTTCCCGAGTTTAGCTTCAAAGACTGCTATTCTTCTGCTTCTTATCCTTACCATACCTTCCTTAACTCGTTGTTACCTGATTTGACTTAACCCGGTGCTCGATACTGTAGTGTTTATCAATCGAGGTTAGAGGTTCATATCCCACCAGGGCAGAAACTGATTTTCCACATGCAACATTTCTACCCCTTAACACTTTAAACGACGAGCTCTGAATTGGCTTCCTAGTTACTTTTAGTACACGTTTGTCATTAAAGCGTTAATGAAAGCTTTCAATTCTGAGAGATCATTCGGTTTCGATGAAAAACAATAAGAAATTAATTGAATTGAAAGCAGACCGATTCTTTTGGTCGACAAGCGTCCTAAGGAGGTCGAGTGTGTTTGTGATGGCCTTTGTCTCAGAATTCAGCTCACACAGATTGAAGTGGATTTTGTTGAGAATGAGGTTAATAATCCACTGACTGCCCTCACTGTCTGCTCCAAACGACAGAGAAAATGCTGGACTCATCTAGCCAAAAGAAAGAAACATACACTCATAGTTTGTACAGGTGATTGACCAATCAAGCAAATTATCAAGAATCACTCAGTCAATTGATCAATCAATCATTTAATCAGTCAGTCAGTCAATCAATCAGTCAATCATTATGTCAATCAATCATTCAGTCAGCCAATCATTCAATCGGTTAATTAATCATACCATCAATCAATCAGTAAAATCAATCAATAAGTCAATCAATCAGTCAGTCAATTAATCGGTCAATCAATCAGTCAGTCAATCACAAATTAATCAACCGCACTGATTAATCAAACAATCAATCAACCATCATTCAAACAACCGTTCAAAGCAGTTTATCTGGCGCCTTTATGGACCTCTTGACTCCACACGAAGAACCTGGGCCAGTTCCTTAGGCAACTTCCATTTTCAGATGCGCTCTGCATGCAACAGTTCAGGCACTCAATTGAGTCTCACCTTAGAATAATAAGACTCGTCGAAGAGAAGATACGTCGCGGCCCAGCGTGACATGAAACCCATGAGTGATTCGCTAACTTGTGGACTTAGGTGATTGACTAGACCCGCCTCGAAAGCCTTCGCCTCCAGCTGTCCAAACCGAAAGACTGTTGCAACTAGCCTACAACAGAAAATATATGTACATTAACAACCGTACAGTGCCCTTCATGACCTGTTGGTATGATGCAAATAAGCAAGCAGTTAAAATCAGATGTGGAGCGCTCGATAATGTAGTGGTTAGTGTGCTGGACTGTCAATCGACAGGTCGGGGTTCAAATCCGCGCCAGGACAGAAATTTGGTTCGAGACTCTTTTGGTTCTGCTTCTTCTGTTGGTTCAAGGGTTTTGCACTCAGCTATGAGTACACTGATGTTCACTGTTGGTGGGAAGATGAGACAGCGAGGGAGAGGACTGGCCACCCGCCCGCAACTGCCGAGGCTAAGTAAATGAAGTCACTAACACTTCATACCCATTACCCTTGGATGCCTCTGGGCTAGCTTCAGGGACTGCTCTTCTTCTTCTTCTTCTTCTGATACCAGCAAGTACTTATTAATAACAAATGTTGCAAAGAGCAAGGTCTGATTTTCTGACAGTAATAAGATAATCCTTATTGGGTTGAACCGTACACTGCTGCTAGGTACATGTAGTTTTATATTTTTGTCAATGACTCAATCAAATGGATTTTTCGGCAATTGCTGAATTGAAGTGATAAAGACTTGTTAACAATACCTTTTATTCCTGATGGCTCATATCACTACAGCAATAGTTTTTATTGGTTTAGTAAACAAATACAATAGAGTCTTTAAAATATTAAAACTATCATTTTATTCATAAACTTTCAGCTGTACCATCAATCCGACATTTCTTTCCACTCAAGACAACTTCTCTCCTTGCCACTACACCCTCATAACACTTCAAACATGGGACCATTTATTACTACACTGTGTCCCGATGAAAAGTGGACCCCAAAGAAAAGTGTCATAACTCTGTCAAAACTGTTAGCATTCGCCTGAAATTTTAAGAACGACAACAGTAGCCATATTACCACCAAATCGTAACGCCGTTTGAAAATGTTGGTGATTTTGTCAATTTTATGAACGTTTGAGATGCAGTACTGAAAAAAGTAAGTTTCCAACATATAAGAGCCATAGGGAAGTGAAGTTCAGCTACAGATGGTGTTCAAAATGTCCTCCTTGTTCACGGACACACGACCATAGACGTGGACGCCACTGTTTGATGGCCCTGTCGATGATCACGTGGTCAAACTTAATGCCAGCCCTTCAACCGACTCGACGTTTTCAACAGTGCGTCTCGTGCGCTTTTGGCCACTGCCAGGTTTTCGGTCCACCGTGCCGGTTTCATCGATCTTCTTCAACAGTTTATTTAAAGACGACAGACTCCAGTTTCTGTTCGGAAATTCTTTAACAAACCTTTTCGCTCCATAACCCTTTTCTAGCCGCAATACTTTAATCAAATTAATTTTAATCTTCTTTTGTGAACGCCATGTTTCTTTATTGTTTACACCAAAACAAGTGACGTATTCCATCGATGATGACGTCGAGAGCGAGTGTAAGTAAGGACCTATGTTGGAAACTTTCAATTTTACCAACTATTTTTTAAGATTCAATTTCTTTGCTTTTGCTGCATCAATTTAAGTCATATTTTGCAGATTTATTCGAAAATGGTGTAGGATACTGCATATATATATATAATTTTATTGCTTTTAGTTTAACCTTCAAGCAGTTATTGACAAACGTTTAGGAGTCCACTTTTCATCGGGACACAGAGTAGAGCGTGGCAGCCATTCACCGGTGTGCAGCAGCCCTAGGACAGGCACGGCAGCCCTATGCTGGTGCGTGGTAGCCAATGCCGGAGTGCAGCAGCCGTAGGCCCAGCTGACTGTGGTACAAGTTATCTCGTACACCGCACCTTGACCCATGAAATTACAAGCGAGTTAACTCGTACATCGCGTTCAATCTGTTAAAACATGTGTACGCCCCTATTAAAATATGCCCATGTGCCATCATAAACTTACCGGACAACGTGGCTTTCACCTGTTGCCTGGAATGCCGGTAAAACTTCCTGAGATATGAGGGAGACTATAGAACTTTCCGAGGCAACGACATCGGAAAGCGTGAAGTCGATGAGAGATTCTGGTATCATAGGCAGGTCTCCATCCACCCGGCTCATCAGAACATTCGCTAAAATAAAAAAAATTAAAAAAACAGTTGCAAACTCAGTGATTATGTGACTTAACATAATGTAATGTAATTGAACATTTATATAGCACCCCTTCACGATATCTACTCAGAGGCGCTCTCTGCACTAGTCTACATGATGCTAAATGTCATTACAAACTAAAATATTACATCAGTTAGCAAATCAATGCACAGTAAGCTGAAAGAGTCACCAGTGGCGGGCCCACGCACACACGTGGAACCAACCAACGGATTCCCGTCAACAGCTGACAGATGGCATGCATGTTCAGTCTCTGAACCAAGTTGTGAATGATAGAGTAGAGCGGCGACAGGTGACTGATCATGTTAACCAACTGATGACGATGACCAGTTGTTTTCAATAATTATAAGCATTGCATCATTAACTGGTGTATAGCGTCTCCGATAGGACGTACTCGCTATAAGGAGAAGCCAATGAAGATCTTCGTTGATGGAATCGAGGTTCGTCTGACCAGAGGAGGAAGAGCTGGCGAGTGATGACACCGGTTGGAGTCTCCTCAGGTGCTCTTCCAGAAGATGAGTCTTCTCTTGCAGTAGCCTAAAACAAAACATCACAAAAGGTCTGTTGTTATCACAAAGCCCAAATAGGAGGTCTCACAATAATCAAACACTTGTGATTAGATTAAGTTGTTAGACTAGGATAATTAGGATAATCAACGACACTGAGATTGATGGTCCCGCGCTCCCGTACATCGATGTGGTTGCACCATGCCTTCTCGTGCATTGGACCTTCATACAGGAACAGCAACAGTTCGTAACATTGCATGCAGCTCAGGAAACATACTGGAACTGTCTTCCATTAACAATTCGTAACATAGCATTGCTGCCACCACCAATTCTTTTTCAATCCACCACTACCACCTACGTTCACCACCATGCCCACCACCACAACCCCTACCACCACTATCTATTTCGATCACCATGTTCACCGCCCCAACGACCACCACCATCACTACCACGTCCACCACAAAGTGTACCACCACCACCACCACAGGACAACACCAACTTCACCACCACCACATCACTGTCAATGTACCATCATACTGGAAGTCTTCCATTATCAATTTGTAACATTACACCGCACGCAGTTCAGGAAACATTTTCGAAATTCTTAAGTTGCATCTGTTTAGATCTGTTGGGTAGCCACATTTAGCGCCTTCGTGACTTCTTGTAAGATGCTATATAAATGGCCATATGCATACATACATACAAACATACACACACACACACACATACACACACATTAGATGATGTTGAGTGATAATGTTCAGTTAAGATTCAGTATTTAAACCAGGTCGACTGACTGGTGTAGAAGCGGAATACTGTAATCTGGAACGAGTCGAGCGAAGGCACCGATACAAAACAGTTGGTCTGAGAACTTCTCCTCATCTTCTTCGTCTTCATCCTCATAGTCATCAGACGACTGAAAAGAAATTGAAATTAAAGTTAAAAGACGCTAGAGAATGCTTAAAACGCAAATTGATCTCACAGCTTAAGCATAAAGTGAGCTACAGAATCTGTGAGGGACAAAAATGTAATCAGCCCAAACTACACTGAAACTTTGTATTATTATTATTTAGCAGTAGTAGTAGCAGTAATATATAAATATAATTTATCAATCAATCAATTAAAGTTGTTTATTAAAGAGCAACAGCAGACAATAGTACAGAGCTGTGAATTAATCACAGTAAAATACATTATGTTATACAAGCAAATACTACAGGATCATATCAGAATGAAACATTCACATTTGAGCTCATTAAAGGGAAACCGCAAAGGGGTTTATTACATTTATACATAATTTTTGTTATATTCACTTATTTATATATATAATATATGTATTACTACTAGTGATCATTAGTACATGTATCATTATTAGTAATGTTAATATTAGTATTATCATATTTATATAGCACCAGTACTAGAAGCAGCAACAACAACAACAGCAGTAGTAGAAGCAGCAATTGTAGTAGTATACAGACCCTCATCTCTTCGGATACAGGTATTTGTCAACGAACCAAATACAATACACAGGTAAAGGTCAGAGGTTAAATCTTACATCGTTGTGGTTCGATCTGTCTTGTGACGATAAGTGACACTGAAGGTAAGTGCCGAAGACCTCGATCGCGTGTGGCCGGAGAATTCCGGGCGGGAAGTCGCTGACGTGGTTTACGAACGCCATCCAGGCATCCAGACTTTTTTCCAGCGCTTCCATGTACATGGCACTGTCTTCCGATGACTAGAAACACACAGAACTATTACGTTACAGCAAAATGTCTATTTATAATGGCTCTGTAACATTGTAAACTTCTGTCTAAAATTGGTAGTCAATTATTATGAGCTTATGTAAATATGAACCATCTTACTATTATAAGATGTTATTGCAGCTTTCAACCGTTGAGGAGGAGTTTAGGGTAATGGAAACACTCTGGCACGAAGAGCAGAAGATCAGCACAGGCTACCCTCCCAAAATGTCGACTCAGCCTTTCATTTGCCAAACGGCATTGGTAAAATGAGCAGTAGGACGTGATGGGCGCCTTACATGGCTGACATACAGTTAACTTTGACTCCTGTAATAACTTGTGATCATCCATTCATACTGTGAATTGTAATCATACTGCATTCATGTCAATTTGAATGAATAAACGAAGATTATGATTTAAACTTAAATAACAATCAAGATTCAAAAGTGTGTAAGTTTATTCAAATGGGAAAAACTTATTATAACAATGTTTCATTCACTGTGCATTTATTATACTTTATGTGGAGTGTCTTCAGAAGTGTTCCCAGCCCAGAGGATGTCCATTCCAGACTGTAGGGCCCACAACAGAAAAAGCATGAAGCTACCTGATAGAGGTTCGTAGATAGGGGACAAGGAGCTCACCCCGTGCAGAAGAGCGGAGAGAGCAGCGACCCTGTACAGTGTACACCCAATCTGGAGCAGCAAAGCTCTCTCAGATATGCATGGGCCAACCCCAGAAGACAGTACCACAACAAGGCAGAGATCCAGTAGATCAAATCAAATCAAATTTATTATGGGAGTTTGACTCGTGAGGAGAAGAAGCTTAAGACATCAAGCATAAGGAGAATGTGAATCAACACCATAGCATGTAAAAATTCGTAGTCATGGCAGAAGCAGATGACATTCTTATTCTTACCTGATTGTTCCCATTGGCAAGATTCGCGGAACGACAGAATCCACACGTCAGCTGCGTCATACACGATAGCAACCCCGACAAAACCTCTGTAGGGACTTCCTGGAGAGCCCAGGACGGTGTGAAGCCCATCAGACTTCCCAACATGTTCGCGATTCCAAGCGCCTCGCAACTCTTCAGCTCGACGCTGGACATGAAGCTGAGGAAAGCCTTGACGAAACGCTCTACGAAATCGCGATGGGCGACTTCGTCCGCGAAAATCGGACCGGTCAGTGATGCGAGTTGAGCAAGACTGAGTAGTGACTGATTTGAAAGCGCTGCGTTGTTGCGAACTTTCAGGTGCAACTGTAAAATGTAAAACACGGTACAATACTGTAATAACAACTGTGACTTTTCCAGCTATTCAGCTATCATTAGCTTACAGTTTATGTGACTGAATGAAATGTATCGTAATCACTACAGATTAGTGATGGTGACACTCTTGTTCTGCACTATGAAACCAGATCCCTCCAAATGTTGACAATTTCCTCCTTATTAACTGGTTGTCCAAGTGCCTCCTTTCGTTGTCTTAAGACCACTCCCATTTCTTTGGGTCTTTCACACTGGGAGTGCCCCGATTGGCGAGCTCTGAGAGAGGCACTTTACAAATATATAGATCAGAGATGGGTAACTATTCGATTAGAATTCTAATTCTAATCAATTAGCTACAAAGATTAAAATTGCTATAAATTCTAATTCTAATTGATTAGCAAATTTCAGTAGCTAATTCTAATCAATAGCAAGTTAACTAATCGATAAGCTAATCAATTAGACATTTTAAAGAAAAGCAAACAGCTAATTCTAATTCTAATCGATTACCTACAAGACTTTGCTAATTCCAATTCGAATCGATTAGCAACTTTCAGTAGCCAATTCTAATCAATAGCAAATTAACTAATCATGCCCATCTCTGATATAGATACAATACTACCATGCATTCAAACGCAACTGTCAAGATCTGAGGTTTAGGTCACGTTGGTTCTTAGATTATTCATTCCGGATCAGCCAGCCAACACGAACCTGGAAGAGGACGTTTACGATGTCATTCATAAGGATAACGTCTCTCCAGCTCATCGGAGGTCGGAAGCACGTCGACTGACCATTGGTCAAGCTGACCATCTGCTTTGAAATTCTTGCTGTGAAGTCCCAGCCAAAGATCTGCTCAAGAACGGCCAGAAGTCGTTCGATGACCACGGACGCCTGAGTGTCGACGGACGAATGCGAGAGAAGATCGGACAAGGTTTGTAGGCAGAAGACAAAGACCTGCTTCAGGTCTCCCTGCTACAGTAGAAAATAAGCAATTCGAAAATTACTACAGACAATGCAGCACAGTACAGAACAACACAATGCAGTACAATAATAATTATAATAATAATAATAATCTTCGTTTAATATTTTCCAACTGACAAGCACGCAGTATGATTACAATTCAGTATGAACGGATGATGACAAGTTATTACAGGAGTCGAATTTAACTGTATACGGCAGCCATGCAAGGCGCCCATCACGTCCTACATCTCATTTTACCAACGCGTCATTTCGCGAATGATAGGCTGTATCTGATATCACTCTCCTTCTAAAGTTCAGGCGACGGAACATCAATCGTGCAGAGCAATTCCAAGTGAAGGACTTGCTCAAGGTTCTTGCTGCTGGTCCTTACCTACCAGTCTCAGGATCAACCAGCATAATGCCCGCTATTTGCTTATATAACTAATAAGTAGTATGTAGTAGTTTTTACTGGAAATTTAATACAGTACCACTTTATGAGAAAACTATTCAAAGGTGCTCTCTGCTCTAACCTAAGTGAAGTCATTACAAACTGGAATATCATCAAGCAAAACAATGCACAGAGAACTAGAAAACTCACCAGTGGCAGGCTCACATGCACACACACACACACAGTCTCACACACACTCTCACACACACACACTGACAAGTATAGTAGTTACACTAGTCTATTTAGACACAAACATGTATACATAAAATGCTTGTTCATTTTCCTTTGGAAATAAATGATTTTATGAGATTTGACCTCCCCTGCTATGGGCTAAACTTATGAGGGGCTCTCTCTCGCATCTTCTCACTCCCTGAAGGTGTTTTTGTTTCCACGGGCTTCTGCGCTGAGGGCACCTCTGAATAGTCTATGCTGCAAGAGGCACCTTATAAACAGTGGCGGTACTACAGCAGGGCAAGCCATGGCAAATGCCATGGTAAAAAAGCTTTTGCCCTGGTCGTTGCCCTGTCACAAGGCTGCCAGAATATTTGCCCTGCTTGCCAAAAAAATCGTCCCCTGCACTGGCTAATTCTGTGACTGTTCTCACTATGCCCTGGTTACAAAAAATGTCTGGTACCGCTTCTGCTTATAAATTTCTAGATACGACATGATACGATACCTCGAATTTGATTTTGCATTTGCTGTGCAGTTCCCAGGTCAGGCCAATGGAGCTTGTTCTGGAGCTGCTTGAGAATTCGTTCAGAAGCGCCAGCAGAATGGAACAGGCCACCAGTTGCTACAATCAAACAATAGAACCACAATCATGATTAAACCAACAGCTACATGTATCTGTGACGATTCTGCACACTACATTCGAATCCCACCATATGCAGAAGGTTTCAATTGGGGATAATCCAGTCATACCCCTGAATGATTCTGAGGCCAAGCCAATGAGTTTCCCAAAATTCTTAGAGAGAGGGTCGCCTACAAACCCGTAAAATTGGCAGCAACTAAAATAGGTCATCAAAATCTGGGAAAATAAAACAAGAGACCATTAAAAATTGTTAAAACTACCTGCAACATTTTTACAAATAATAAAATTGCTGATGATGTCATTCTGCTACCTCACACCACAACCTTCTGGAATCTGCCTTATATGCCGCTGCTTGCCTGATCGGTGGCATACCTAGGTATGCAGTCTGATTCTAATGTTTCAGTGTTCTTACCATGTAAGTGTTTCCAGACTGGACAAGTCGCGCAATGTCGCTGAACAGCGTGGAATTCTTCTCTGCCACCTGTTCCACCTGACGTCGCTTGTAAATGACGGCCAGCGACAGAACCATTTGCTCCCGGACGTAAGGCACAAGACTACAGACAGCAAAGAATCCAGTTTAACATCTGCAGTCCCATAGCTCACTAAGTATTTAGTTTATTTCAACCCACCTAATTCTCCTAATTGTTCACCTGTCATACCAGCAAATTGCTGCTGCCCCTAGGAATGGAACTGACTACCAATGTTTGTCTGAAGAGTAAATTCTTGCTCTTCCTTGAACACTTTAACAACAAGCTGCATTTGTTTCCCAGTCGCTTTAAGTACATGCTCGTCGTTAAGTGCTAAGAAATGCCTCAAAATTCAATATATCTTATAGGCTTTCAAACATCTGTATATATCTAACAGCTCTTCACCTGGCGACTGACTAACCGTGCCTCAGACGGGCATTTCTGTGTGACACTGAGCACGTTAAATTTTGTAAATAACTGCATTCATCTAGACTGCATACTTTGACTTTAGCCATGCTTTTAACAGGACAATGTTGGGTGCTTGGACATTCTCAGCAGCTGACCTGAAGCTTTTGAATTCACCGCCCTCTTCTATGCATTAGTGTAGGTCAGAGGTGGGCAACATATAGCCCGCGGGCCGGGTCCGGCGCCTGGGGACCTTTGAATCTGCCTTTGACAAGTCCTTTATATAAGCATTGTACCCGGCACTTCAGAACCTTTTATCTGTTTTATGTATTTTTAAACTGAATTAACTTAAAACATATTTTGTTGTTTATTGTAGTGTAGGACTGTAGGTATTAGGATAATTACGTTTTCATTGCCTTAATTATCTTAATATTTAGTTTGAATGAAATTAATGTCGTCTAATTTTCTGGGACAAGTGAATCTGCAAAAATTAGCCTGCGATTGGCATAAGGACCGAGCTGCCCATAAAATCTTAGGGTGGGCCCACTGTTAAAAGAAGTTGCCCATGCCTGGTGTAAATAATAATAATCTTCGTTTAATATTTTCAAACTGACAATTACGCAGTATGATTACAATTCAGTATGAATGGATGATAACAAGTTATTACAGGAGTCGAATTTTAACTGTATACAGCAGCCATGCAAGGCGCCCATCACGTCCTACATCTCATTTTACCAACGCGCCACCTCACGAATAATAGGCTGAGTGGACCATTTTGGGAAGGTTGCGGGAACCGATCCCGCTACCTACTGCCCTTCACGCCAGTGATGTTACCACTACTCTATGGACTCCCCCGCCCCCATTGGAACACTAGGCTAAATTCGTACCTGGCATGACTGATGATATAGTTGAGAATGTATGTGTGTGCCGCGTTGACCACATCCAAACCCAATGACGACCAGTTGCGGACTATTCCCTGCCGAAACAAGGAGGCGGCTTGGAACAACACGAAGTCATTCTTGCTTGTTTCTGAAACAAAACAATTTAACTGATTACAAAAGATATCTAATTATACAACCTACACAAAACAGCACTTTTGTGCATCTGTTTCAAGTAATGTAATGTAATTGAATATTAATATAGCACCCCTTCTAGATATCTACTCAAGAGGTGCTCGCTGTGCTAGACTCAGTGCAGTTTGTCAAACGTATATAACCTGAAACATGCAAGAACCTTTGGAAGCTGGTGACGATTGAGACATCACAATTCAGGATGGACTGAAGCTGAAGGCCTGTAAGAACAGCATCATAGTGGTTCACTCAAGCGAGAATAAAGCAGCGGACAAGTCTCACTGCGGCATCAAAAGACAAATTTTGTCACATGAATAAGATCTTATACAGTTGACAACAGCATGACACGTACAGAGATTGACACGCTCCGCCATGCTCACCCAGAAGCACTCCAAGGTCCCGGACAACGCACTGTTCATAGGGCTGCCAACCATCACAGATTCGTCCAGAATCGGCCTTGTGTGTCCCGGATTGATAGTAAATTGTTCCGGAACATGGTGTAAATAGTCACTTTACCAAAACATTTTGCTCTTGAAGTTGATTATATATAGACCACTTTTTGTCTTTTGATTACTGTAATTTTTAATGACTACTTTCAATAGACTGTAGATCCTACATTAGGCACAACATTCATTACATACAATGATGTGGACAACGTAAATTGGTAGTGTTATATCAATCGACTATGTGGGCATCCCAGATTTGCAAATTCAAAAGTTGGCACCCTAACTGTGCATCCCATGACATGGAACAAAAGGCAAATCTTTTACTTAAGAATAGCAGTCAACTCTAAGAAGTAGTTAAATGAATAAAGACTGTTTCTGTGCTTGCACTTACCAAGAATATGCCTGCAAGTTTCTATCGAAACTGCAGACTTCTCAAGAGCAATAAAGACTTGTTCGGCCACGTGGCGCTGCTCTTCGGTCACAAGATTTGGAGGCGCCTGCAACAGAAATATACCTCAACTCAATCGGTGTTTAAAAAAAATACACACTAGTATAGGATCAAAGCAAGAAGTTCTATTAGGAATTCTCTTAATAGCTCTCAATTCGACTTCCATAGTCCCACTTCGAACACCCATTCCCACGTCATAAATCAAGCTGATAATAGTATGAGAAAAACGTTCAAGCATGCACAGTGGATCGGACGAGAGATCAAAAGTATTTCCATGACCAATAAGAACTCGAGGGCCATAAAAAGGTTTCTCAAGATAAATTCGACATATCAACAATGGAAGCCAGAATCTGGACCATGTAAAGGCGATGATACAGCGAAATCTCACTTTATAAACCTAACGGTGGAAATTAGGTGGACTGCGAATCTGTTTCTAGCAGCGAATGTGAATATGTCTCTCAGCTTCAAGGATAGGCTACTGATATATAAAGCCGCTATATAATTTCATAATTTTTCCTTCAATTCAATCATTCGTTAATGCCACCAGCTGATCGATTGGTAAAACGCCAAAAATAACAAAATACATAAATCGTAATAATTAAAACTTCACCGATTTTCCTAATAAATTATTCGAAACACTGTGACCAAAAATCCATCTTACCAACAGAATCTGAGCCGAATTTTCCAACGTGTTTACAAGCTGTTCGTCCGCCATCATTTCAGTTCCCTCCAGATGAAGCTAACTAAAGTTCTTCAATCTGCTGCTCCGACTTTTTATTTGCTACGGATTCGTCTAGTTTATTTTTTGTCCGTTTAATTTATTAGTAATTTCTGGATTTTATTTTCCTCACGCGACTGCGATCGGTTTCAGCCATGTTGATGTCAGCGATCTCTTGTTGTAGGCATTCTGTGGGTTATTTAGCGCCTTAACTTAATTTAAATTCTTCAGAGGTACTATTATCGAGCATCATCATCATTGTCATCTTCATTGCTGTACAGTTGTTGTTACTGCTGCTGCTGCTGCTGCTGCTGCTGCTGCTGCTGCTGCTGCTGCTACTACTACTACTACTACTACTACTACTACTACTACTACTACTACTACTACTACTACTACTACTACTACTACTACTACTACTACTACTACTACTACTACTCACTAATAATAATGATCATCATCGTCGTCATCATCATCAATCATCATCAATCATCATCATCATCATCATCATCATCGTCACTACTACTACTACTACTACTCACTAATAATAATAATAATAATAATCATCATCATCATCATCGTCATCATCATCGATCATCATCATCGTCATCATCATCATCATTAGGTATGGAGTATTATTGTATTAATGACGCCGTTATACTTAGTCAACAGTCGCCAAGGGGACAGATGGTCTAAAAGTGGGGCACCAAACTTCACCATCTGTCCCCTTGGCTTCTATTGATAGGCCTTGCGACTCCAAATTTTTTGCCAATACTTTAAACTACTCTTCCTCCCCTATGTTCACCCTTGATATACAATAACTTCTCTCATTCTATTCTTGGCTTGTACATATTAATTTTTGCTTGTTTTAATGTATTAAGCTTGCCATGTACAGTGCTGTGCGTGTGCTAATGCGTCTCATTAAAGAATATACTTACTTACTTACCCAAAAAGCAATGGCGACTGTCCCCCACCTTGACAAGAAAACAACTGAGCTCGTCTTGTGACACTGAAAACCTACCTCAAGTCCTCAACCAATGAGTAGTGACCATTCCCTTTCTGACCAATAACCATAAGTAGGCCATGGGTGCGTTTGACTGCGTTCCAACTGCCCTTCTAAAACAGACGAGGATTTCATAAGAAAACAGGTTCTTTACACCTTCAAACTTTTCGCCTCAATTTCTCAACTATTTCTCAACCCCAGAACCCCAAAACACATTTTCCAATATAGTTTGGAGTCCTGGATCAGAGCCTGTAAGTTTCGTCGCAAAGATCGAAACTTTTGAAAATATAGATGTATGGCCGATTTTTGAAGTCGTTTTCAGCAAGACATTTCGACCAGTTGGCAGTTCACGTTAGACGAGGCTTCAACACAGGCAAACAGTCGGGCAATGTATCGAGCAGATTCGAGCGAACGTTGAACGTCCGACGATAAAATCGAGGATTACCTGATATCTGATGACGGTAGATGTTTTCCTGAAGCGGTGAGTTCATATCCAGTCTTATTTTCGATGAAATTTGTAGAAATCGTGATTAGCACGTGCTTTGTAAGATTCACTTTGAACACATTTTGTTGATTTACGGTGTTTTTCAATCTCAGCATCGCCATCTAGCGAATACAATTAGTACATTTGAGGCTGATTTGTGGACATTTTATGAAACTGCTCTGCCATCTAGTGTATGCAAAGAGATGTCTTTCGCATTTCATTTATCTTCTGAAAATTTAAAACAGCTTTATTAAATGAGCGGAATCAATCGAGGATTCCAAGAAGTTAAGCGTAAATGTTTTCTAAACTTTTAAGACAGTTAATAAGCAGTGATAAGTTTTATTAATTATTTGCTAAATTTATAGAGCGCAATATGAGAATTTCAAGGCAGGTGAGGGGCGTGTACATGGTTGTACAATATTATGTGTACAGAGCGTAAACAGTCGAACGAGCTTAATGCTAATTAACACATGCATAGGCGGGAAAACTACAGGTAGTCAACAAGATATATATATATATGGCGCTCTTCCGCGTTTCCTTACGCATATATTATGTATGTATATATGCATGCATGTATAATGTATGCAGGGCCGGATTAAGACTTTCGGGGCCCTAAGCCAAGGGCCGGGTTAAGACATCCGGGGGCCCTAACCGGAAAGCCATGCAAACAATTTTTCCCAGATTTATTACTTTGAAAAATTTCTGATGACCTTTTTTTCCGTCTTTTTTCAGAAGAAAATTGTCAAATAGGACCTTTGTACCATCTGATTTATTATTTCCTGACAGTTGGGGGCCCTCAAAACGTTGTGGGGCCCTAAGCCATGGCTTATTTCGCTTATAGGTTAATCCGGCTCTGAATGTATGCATGTGTGAATGTATTCATGAATGCGTGTTTGTGTATACGTATGCATGTGTATGGGCCTATGTAGGCCTATCTATGAATCTATGTATGTATTTAAGCAGAAGCGGCCTTTGGCAGCCTTTGACCGTTTTGTGCTATAGGCAAGGACAAAACTGACGCTTTTTTATATTTAATAAAAAGTAAGAATATTCTTTATTTGACTACCAGCAAACGCACAATAGCTTACAGAAGAAATAAATAATACAAACATTTATGCAAAGTCATAGAACATTCTCGTAATAAAACTTGCTTATGCAAAGGCATTAATTCTAGGTAGGGTGAGATCATGATTGTGGCCTGGGTCGCGTATTGTATAGCTGAATTTGACGAAAAATATGCCTTTCTTGCTTTATTTTGTCGGAATTCGCCGCTTAATTATTATGATTGCACTTGTCAGGCTAATTATTCCTCTTAACCGCGGTTTCGCCGCTTAGGGCCTACGATCAAACAGCATTAACCACACAGCAGACTTGTAAAAACACAGAGTACGTATCAGAGATTAGAACCAGGGCTTGGATGATACGTGTGCTTTAATCAATTTTCGTTTATTAGAAATAAGCTGACCAGTACGCAACGTATGCATTGATAAACTAAGGTCTTATTGGATGTTTGAAGATTAGATTAAGGCAATGTTTAGATAAAATTAGAACTGTAGGCATGTTATACATAATTATTGGACTATTGGTGTCATAATTGAGGGAAGAGAATCATCTCTGTTAGGAAGTGACTTAGACTTTAAAAAAAATAAATTGTCTTAAACTAAAACTTATTGAAAATTAAAGGTAGAAGCTCTTAGAATAATTTTGGAAAGGTTTTAATGAAACTACTCGCAAAGATGAACTTATTGATCTCACGATACATGTAGTAGACCTAAAGACAAAATTCTCGCAATCACAGGGTGACGTACTATAACCAGTGTATCATCTTGAAATTACTTCTACTCCATAACTGAGATTAAAACCTGGGTTTATGAAAGTTTCACATTTAGAATTTTCTTCAGGAAATCAAAACTAAACGAATTATTTAAAATATCCAACAATATCTACAGTTTTCGCGCAATCTGCGCTTAGGAGCATTTTATGTAATCATTTGTGCGTCGTGTGGTGCGTAACGGTTTCTTTTGGTGTTGTTGATGGTGGCTTTAAATTTGCATTTAAGCGCGCATCGATTGATACCTGCTTCAATAAGCAGAAAATATTAAATTATTACTACACTACTGCATCAAAGAACATTTTTAAAGCTATTATGTTCGTGTACATCGATGAGTAAACAGTGTTTAGAAAGCACAAAAACCTCTTTTTGTCAGCGAAGACACTGGCCTGGGTCTGGGGCGCCTCTGATTTAAGTGGCTATTCGCTTTATAAATACTCGATTACATCATAGTGCAAGTCGTAATCCTGTATGCGGTAAACATTTAGAATCGGGATGCGTAGGTTTGTGAGTGTCGGTTTATAGGAAAAGGCGTCGTGAGAGTCAGTTAGGGTAAGGTTAGGCGGCAAACTTATAGTACTTATCGTGGGCTGAAGGATTACACAGTATCTTTGAGCATGCTGCGCGGACGCCGGACGGTACCAGGTTTCCTAATGACGACACTAACCCTGACCCTAACCGACCCTCACGACGCCTAACCTGACCCTAACTGACACTCACGACGCCAGTAAGCTTACGCACTATATCCTTCAGCCCTGATTCTATAAGCTTGCCAGGTTAGGTGTCATGAGGGCAGTAAGCTTACGCACCCCGATACTAAATGTTCGCCCTGTATGCTTTGAAAGCAGGTGGTAATATAAAAAATGTATATTGCACTACACTGGATAAGGTAGACTAGATATTGTGTCAGGATTTATAGGGAATACAGAAAAATAGAAATATGTGAAGCAATTTCAAGATGCTCTTTGGCATGAAAACAGACTAAAACCTATGTTGATCCTCAAAACTGGCTGATTGTCATGATCTTAATTGCAAACTATGGCCACCACAGACTGCATAAGAAATTAGAGTGCTGCAAGCGGCTTGAGACTGCATAAGTCATAGTTTAAGAAAATACTTTTATTGTTGTGAATAGATTAAAATATATACTGTGGCTAAGAAAAATGAAGTGGCTAACACTGCATACAGTGGCGTAGCAAGGATTTTGGGGGCCCTTGTGCAGAGCTTTGGTGGTGGGCCCCTTAACCCCCCCCATTTGATTTCAAACAAAAACGCTGTGCAAAAAACGATGTTGCATACAACATAAAAGGTCAGATATTTTGGACAAGTCTAAATTCTACGGTAATCTTAAGAAGAGGAATACTAAAAGTTAAAACGGTCGTTTGCGCGCTTTCTCTTGCCAAAAAATATCCACCACTTTTGAAGTATCAAGCTTCTTGGCATATTCATTTTCTATTGACAACATTGCTCAGCCGCTCTTCTCACATGGTACTTCGTAGATAGTTTTTGATGAGCTTCAGTTTTGAAAATGATCTTTCACATGTTGCAACAGTCACAGGTAAAGTCAGCAGCAACATGTAGGCAGTGCAGACATAATTGAATGTAGACGAAAGAGCATAATAGTCTACGAGTAACAGCAACTGTTGTGCAATTTCGAAGATGGTTGACTTCGTTGACAACTTCGAACGAAGGCTTGAGCGAAATTACAAAAGCTGAGCTGGAAAAGATAGCGAAATGTCGGTATCATACTGTTTAGCTAACAGTTCGGCTGCTGCAAACAATTCGTCGTCAGAGGCATCTAAGAGTATTGAAGGCAAGAGCGCGCTGAACGTTGCAGCCAAAGAACTACTAAGGCTGAGAAATCGCTGTTTGATTTGTCCACATGCTCTATCCACACATTCACTCTGAAACGTTTCTCGGTTGACGAAGGCGATGCGTCGTGACACATTTAATCAAATAGTCTTTTTGCCTTCTTTCAACGCCGGTCTTCAAAATGATCTTTAATGCCCCAAGTTTTTGCAAGACTAACAGCAGTATCGCGGATAGAATCGTACTCATTCCGCATGCTCTGAAATTTCTCATGCGATGCCTTGATCAGATCACTTGCTTTACTAAGGTCGTACTGCGGAGATTGTAGTAGTTTTGAGATGCCATGGGTTGCTTCCACAATTTTTGTAATTGTCCATACTATGTAGTGCGTAGTGGAAAATATCAACAAATGAACAAAAACCCATATATGTAAATTATCAACACGCCCCCGTGACATAGGACATGACATCAAACTGCTGGCCAAAGATTAAAGATAGGCTACTAAAAGATTTTTTATGGCATAGGCTACCGGTCGTTTACTAAATCACGCATTTGGGCATTCAGACTTCAGTCTCTGCTAATGCAAATAAAACTTGAATGCGTACGCTGTACATATATATTTTGACTTGTTAAGTTGATCTGAAAGGAAAGCCGCTCTGACGGTCTGACCGCCGGGGGCCCTTAATCGCCGGGGCCTTTGACCGCCGGGGGCCCCTGACCGCCGTGGGCCCTTGTGCATTGCACAACCTGCACAACCCATTGCTACGCCACTGACTGCATACCCATGGCTGCCTCAAGACTAGCTTGGGGCACTGCTCTTGTTCTGAGTGGCTATAATGCTTACACTCATTACGACACCAATTGGCCGTTTTATGAAGATTACCAAACGTATTTTTCCTTATTTATTGTTACTTACTAATGATGATGCTTATCAAACAGCACAATGTCAATAATTAACTTTATAATAAACTGATTAATATTGTAAATAGAACTGCTTCACGTTATTAAATATTTTATTTCAGCTCAAACTGACGGCTGTTGAAGAAGCGCTGTAACGAGTTTAATGACACATGCCGTTGAAGATGGGTGATGTTCAGACAATTTCATCGGATGAAGAAGATGAGAGCTGCCCAGACCGACCTTATGCCACTCCCGGCTGGTTTCAGCCGAACATTTTACATGGTTTGTTTGCTTGCTTAGTTATATATGGTGATTCTGTAAGGTATTGTGTTGTCCACGGGGCAAAACCAGGTATGTATGTATATGTACATATATATGCGCTGGTACATGTGTGTATGTATACATGTATGTACATATTTATGTACCGGTACGTCTATGACAGGGTTCTCCAAAGTTTTCCAGCGGGGGGCCACATTGCTGACTTTCTAAAGCTCCACGGGCCAAAACTCCGAAGAAAAATATTTCTCTGTGCGCAGCTGTCCAGTGAATTGTGAGTAATGCGATGAATGCTTGGATTCATAATGTCTCCGAATATTGTACTCTTTAAGCACTGCAATGGTGTCATTGCATATCAGGCACAGTGCCTTACAAACAGCGACATGGATTTTGGCAAAGTACAGCGGCGTTAAAATTCAATTTTCCCAATTTAGTTGGTTTCTTCAAGGAGAGTTCCGCGGGCCAGATTAAAGGCCTTAGCGGGCCGGATGTGGCCCGCGGGCCGTACTTTGTCTATGACATATGTGTGTGTATTGTTATGTATACATGTATGTACATATTTATGTACCGGTACGTGTATGTGTGTGTATTGTTATGTACATATGTATGTACTGGTATAGTGCATGTGTGTGTATGCATATGTATGTATGAATGAGTGTACTGGTATGTATGTATTGTACTGTACTGTATTTGATCATTTATAAAGTGCTTCTCACAGCATAAGCCTTTCAGAAGTGCTCCCAGTGCGACGTACCCCAAAAGAAGAGGAAGGTTTCAAGGTGAGAGGAAGAAGCATAGATGGCACCAGAGAGGATGGTAGAGCATAGAGAAGCGGGAAGTCCATTCTGTAGAGAGGGACCGATGCAGGCAAAGGATCTGGCTTGGTCGTGTATGTATGTATACATGGCCTTTCACAGGGATTAAAGTGGTGTGGGAACGGCGTTCCCACTGCTCTCAAAATTCATTGCTTGCGTTCCCACTGCTCACCATGCAATGGAACCCTGATAACACATGCGTTCCAACAAAACTCTCTTCGGAGTTCCCACTGCTCACCCTGAATGACCGCTGTACTAAACAATCATAATTTTAATGTATACGCGGGTTAACCACTGGCCTTTCATTGTTTTCGTATTCCGCCTTGTTATGTTATCCAAGCAGGCAGGCCTTGTTGGTTGGCTTAGCTCCAGCATGCACATGTAGCTCTGTGCTTCAGTTTCAAGTTGATTGGTTTGGTCATTGCATTCTGGAGACTTGAAGGTGCCATTTGACAACTGAAGGCCTTTATGCTTTTTGTGTTGGACCTTTCTCTTGAAACAGCCAAGGTTGCTCTACACTTACATGTTGTTCAATGCTCTTGTTCAGCAAGCATTTTCAAACTAAAGTACCTTGTTGAGATCTGTTAGATTGTCATGTTTGCAGTGTTTTTAAAGGTACTTGAAATGTGCTAAATATATTATGTGTGTATATATATATATGTATGTATTTTGGTATATATATATATATAGATATATATATATACATACCAAAATATATATACATACCAACATACACTTGCCAGTACATAAGTAAGTACATATGCATATTTTTGTGTCCCTTCATTGCATGTGTCATCTGACTATGAAAGAGATTCTAAGAATGTCTAGTGACTAGATCTGAGTGGTAATAGGCTTCTGAATGACCGCTGTACTAAACAATCATAATTTTGATGTATGCGGGTTGTCCCTGTTGGACACTGGGCATCAACGAAGACAAAAATCCACTGCACAAAAAGGCCCACCATATTGGGGACACATGGGCCCCCACCACCATAAATCTAGCCCAGAGCCCTGTTTGTACTATAGTTTCAGATGAAGGTTTAAAGAAATGTGTTCGTTTTATAAATTGTGTATTTTTTAAAGTTTTGCTGTTTGTTTAAATTTCATTGGCAGATGTCAGCAAGTCATCTTTAGCAGCAAAGAACCACGATTACACCCAAGATAGCACCCAAGATAGCACCCAAGATGACACCCAAGTGCAAAATAACCGTTGTAGAGCCTTTAACGATTTCACCCGTAGCACCAGCGAAAGCAGAAAGCGAGAACGACCTTCAGACCAAGATTCTTCATCTGCTTTTCGAAAGAGGCCCAACATCAACCCCTTCATGGGTCCAGAACTACAGCCCTTTCCCAACGTACAACAGGGTAATCAAAATCTTCCAGTAAACAACGCCAACTCCGGTTTCTCTGTGATTTCTCAGGCCGATCCAGAAGGTCCGAGTCACATGGACCGACGAAGAAATTCTGGTTCTGAACTGCAGCCCTTTCCCAACGTACAACATGGTAATCAAAATCTTCCAGCAAACAACGCCAACTCAGGTTTCTCTGTGATTTCTCAGGCCGATCCAGAGGGTCCTACTCACATGGATCGACGGAAAAATTCCTATCCGGAACCAGCACGACATTCGCCATTTCACTTCTTTTTAAGGAACAATAACATTTGTAGATCCCCTGAACAAGAATCCAATCTTCCAGTTGAATTCGACGTCAAATCTCCTGTTTTCAACACCCGGCGCAGACCCTCACAGCTTTCCGAACCGGTTGAGGTTTCATCATCAGATGAATCTGAGGACTCTTTTATTTGGACTTCATCTCAGATGGTTGCTCCACCGAAAAGTTTTAACGAACTGAAGAAGTCTAAAACACCAGACGTCATCTTGTCTGATGATGACGACGACGCAATCGCGCCTACTCAGCTCAGCCCAAGAAGTGCGAAGAAAGACTCTGGTCGATTTACGGATCCGTTTAATGGTAGGATCGCGACCGGTCTAGATTTAGATTACCGTGATCATGATCAAACAATTTCTGTGATCGGAAACTGTTCGTCAGAATCGGAATCCGAGTCTCCCATTTTGAAGAAGGCGCCAAAAAATTTTCGTCGTTTAAATTCAGATGATGCGGACTTTCAGAAATCGGTTCCTTCTGATTTTCCACAAATCGGAGATCCAACGGCTGCTGCTCCGTGTAACGTCTTTCCAGCTCCTCAGAGAGGAACGCATTCGTTCAAGATACCTGTGATAGTCCCCGACTGCTACGACAAATCTCACACTTCCTGTCGAAACTTCAACGTAAACATAACCCCACCTGTGATTGTCGCAGACTGTGATGACAAAGCTCACACTTCCTGTCGAAACTTCAACGTTAACATAACCCCGCTGTCATCATGCACGTCGCAAGCCGCAGCAACAAGGTCCGACTGCGTCCGAGTTCCGTCACCACAACCGTCTTCCGATGTTCTGTCGGAGTGCAAAGTTGTCCTGAAAGACGCGATAAACTATCGCATCTCTGACAGTTGTGGAGAAGTCAACTGCAGCTGCAATGTCGGAAATTTAACGAACGAAAAGCGGCAGGCCGCAGAAACAGAACCACGGAGCGATCGACAGCCTGCGATTGACCAAATGCTGCCGGTTGTAGCCGGTTCAGGGAATAGGTTTCGGCGCTGGTCTGTCTCGTGGGACCATTCTAACTCCGAGAGCCAGTCTGTGTTAGGGGATCCTGTCACAGATCAAAACCTCAGTCGACCACTCAATGTTACACCTGTCGCTCAGCCGATGACAAGCTATTCACACAATGCACCTGTTACACCTGTCGCTCAGCTGACGACAGGGATTCAGTCGACTGTGACAGACAAGTCTGGTGTATACGTCACCATCCAGCGTTTGTCGGAACAGGTTGATCGCGTTCGTAAGACATCAACTGGTGACTTATTCTCAGATGACGACCTCTTCGATGATTACACCTTGACGCAGTGTGACGAGGCAGCCACCAAAGCCTATCAAGTGAATAAAAATGCGAGCGAGTTTAAGAAACCATTTGACATCGCAGTTAAGGACGACCCAGTGAAAATGCCGCCGCATCTGTTGAAGATTGACTGCCAAGGTGAGTTCAGGGGCCATGGTGTAGTGGCCGTGGAATCAACGCAGTCGCCACCGATGTTGTCACCACAGCCGCATCTTTACTCACAGCAGGATGATTGCATAATCCTCTCGGATTCAGACGATGAGATCTTCGCCAACCTGACACAGGCAGTCATGAATCCGATGGCAATACGTGACAGCGACGACGAAACGGTTGATGACGGGTGGAATGATGACGACGATGACATCGACGCGACGATGATGATGGTGGACGAGTCGTGTTTTGTCGTGCCACCGGACGAGAATGTCGTGAGAGTCGAGCCGAAGGCAGAGTATGTCATGAGATTCGAGCCGAAGGCAGAGCATGTCGTGAGAGTCGAGCCAAAGACAGAGAATAGGATTGTGGAGGAGATGGATTATGGTGTAAGATCAGAGTTCTGTGAAAGGGAGAGGTTAAGGCAGATGAGCTCTGGAGTGAATGTAGAAGATGTGAGATCATATAGGGAAGTAGAGCCAGTGGAAGTAGAACCAGAGGAAGTGGAGTACGTGCCTCGGTGTCATCCAATTTCTGTCATGAAGGAGGAGAACAGTCGCAGATGTAGGGATCGTAATTTTGCGTTAGATGATGTGATATCATATCGGGAAGTTGCGCCTGAACCGGAGGAAGTGGAGTACGAGCCTCAGCATCATCAACTTTCTATCATCAAAGAGGAGGAGGACATTCGAGAAAGTAGGGATTGTAATTCTGCGTTAAAATCCGCTGCTCAGAAAGCAGTTGTTCCAGCTTCCAGTTATGCCAAACCTCCACAGTTTGCATTTATACGATCTCCAGAAACTGCAGAGGTATGCGGTGAAGCACGGAGGGTTGTCGGGACGATCGCTGAACGGACCTCAGACCCTGAGGACGACGATGTTCCAATTGGTGAGCTCATAGAGAAGCAGAAGGTCCTTGTTAAGAAGAATCTGAAGAAATACACGGAAGTCAAGCCGGTTCCCGTTCGGATGCATTCCGCGGCAAGTGGAAGAATGGAAAAGAAGTTTGCGTTTGATGCCGGTGCTGAGAGCGACGAATCCGAGACCAATCTGCCAAGGTTTGATATGAATAGAGGTTGCTTGCTGTTGCCGAAAGATATAAACATCAGACCTCCACAAGAGATTCTGGAGGTAGAAATCGACGAAGAGCCAGCGCCAGTTCATGTTGATACACGCAGTCACGACCCACGCGAGGGTCACAATGTAGAACCAGTGAAACCGGCCGAGTTCTTGCTCAAGCTGGAATCGGACGTGGAGGATGAAGAAAATTACGAAATGTACTTGAAAGATGATGAAACCAAGGTGACCAAAGTGAACTATCTGAAATGTGACGAACTGGAGAAGTCAGAGCTTGTTCTGCAGTATTACAACTTCACGGAAAGGGACCAGTGGATGTCGAAGACGTCTCCTGTGAAGCCCCGGGTTCATTCGAACGTTGTATCGCCGAGAAAGAGACGACCGGCGGAGCGGAAGAAGAAACAGACGAAATCGAAGGTCTTGCCGGAAAAGCGCAAGAAACGGTCCACGTCGGAGGATCAGGGACACAAGATTGCGCAGCTGCGGGAAAGTCACACGCTGCTTAAGAAGAAGGTGCCTAAGGCAAGTCTGGACAATAAGTGTTGCGAGCAAGGCTCTAAGATAGATCAGAGCATAAAAAATGCCAGGAATGTGATGAAGGAAAGAGCGAGACAGGTCGAAAGAGGTGAGACATTTTTGTTTGTACATATGTATGATGTTTATAATTATAATAAATAATAATAATAATAATGGGTTGCATTCAAAGGCACCTTTCCTACAAACCCCAAAGACGTGGCCTGACCCTCCAGACAGATTTCCTTCTTCGTATATAGCAATTTTTTTCTCAATCCTGAGGGTCCTTGATACCAAGATAATAATAATAATAGTAATAATAATAATGATAATAATATTTGTTTATTAATTCCAACTGACAAGTAAGTACACAGTAAGTTTACATGATATAGTAGTAACAGATGATAACATGTTTACCAGGAGTCGAATTTAACTATATGGCAGTCTGCAAGGTGCTTCTGTCCTGCTCATTTTTACAGTTGCCCCTAAGGAGTTGAAGGCTGAGTCAACCTTATAATGTTCTCATTCATAAACTTGTCAAAGGCACTCTACATATGACTGCCTGAATGGCCATAACATGTAATGTATGTATGTATGTATCTATAAGAGCACTTGTATTGCTCCCTTTAAGTAACTCTCAAGAGCGCTCCAGCACAGCTACCTAAGAATCACCGAACAATTGTGTCTTAAGTCGAGCAGAAAACGTTTACATAAATCTTTACCTTTAAGTAGTTGTCATAGGCTCCTTCCATTTCTGCCGTTAAGTTTCATTAAGTACTTATCATATGTTTTGAGAGGTACGTTCTAAATGCCCTTGGTGACTTTGAGGAGCTTAAAACGTGCTGTTTTAAATGGCTTCATACATACATAAATACATTCACGTAGTTTCCAACTTCCAACCAAATAGAGTCTGCTTATTTTGCCTTGAAGTGGCCCTACATAAATTCCAATTCATGCTTGCTTTACCCCACAGCATACTCTACGGTGTACCCCACCAACATACCCTGCTCTTTTTGTTACTGATAACTATTGTAGTTTAGCAGTTTGTTTTGCCAGAGAAACTAATGAGCTCTATCTACCAGTTTAAACCTAAATATAAAAAATATTTTTATCCAGAGAACAAAGAAAAAGTTGCTAGTGGAGAAACTTCACGCCGCGAAAAACAGCCTTCAAAGGTCGTCAGCCGCCGGAAAACTCATCCAGCGACAGAAAAGGTCAGCGTGGGTTCGGTTGCTCGACCTGCCCCGTCTCGTGAGAAACGGGTTTCTGTGGAAGAAGTTTCCACATCGAGGGCAGGTGTTTCTGTGCTTGATGCCATTCTTGGTCCAGCTGCGGACAGAGGTTCCGTGCCAGCTGGAAAACTGGAGTCAGCTGGAATTAGGAAGAACGACGCAAAAAGACTGGAAACAGCAGTCACTGCTCATAACCACACTTTGAAAAAACATTCGAATGTTACTGATAAGATGTCTGAAAGATCTGGTGCTGAGTTTTTGGGTGTCTTTAAACGCCCAGCTTGTAGAAGTGTTCGTCCAAATGAGAAAAACACGGGTTTCAAAATACCTCGTTTATCTAATAAGGAGACGGATATGACTCCAGCCGTAACATTAGCACCGAACACTTCTCTTACCGTACCTATTAGTATCAAAGATCTTGGCGGTGCCAGTAGCAGTTCTCTTGTAGCGTTAGAACCAGGTTCCAAGGATGCACGTGTAAAACAGGTAGAAGTGTCTACGGCTCGTAAGAAAGATACCTCTAAAGAAATTAATGCTGAAGCAACATCTGAGCGATCTAATGTGTTGAAAAGAAAACTCGATGGCATTGTATCGGAAAGGAGGTCAGATTCGGTCAGTTCACGCTTGGAAGTTGAAAAGACTTTAACCAATACGCTGAATTCAGCTGAAAGTCTGCTACACTTGCCTGGTTCGGTTTCATTTAAGCATTCCACGTCTAAATCTGCCACACACATTGCATCAGAATCTTCTACATCCAATTTATCCAAAGGCATCCCAGTGTCTCCTAACACAGCAGTGCCACCTAAGTCTTCGTCCGACAATTCAAAGTCATCCAGATCTGGCACTTCAAAGTCTTCAACACATATCGCGTCAAAGTCATTACCAGATACGTCGAAGTCGTCGTCGTCCATCTCGTCGAAGTCGCTCGTGTCTGACTCGTCGAGTAAACCTCAAAAATCGGTTGATACCTCACACGCTTTACCCTCAAGGAGTAAAAAGGACGAGCCGCACAAAACAAAATCTGCCTCAATTGCTAACTCAGGAAAGTTAAAGGCAGATCGTGAAACGTCGACGTCAAGAAGTAACAAGAAAAGTTCCGAAACATCGTCTGATCGCTACAAGCGTGCGAAAGAATCGGATAAACATGGGTTGAAGAATGATCGTGTTTCTTCGATGGTATCAAACGATCCCAATGCAGCCAGGAAATCGCGATCGGAAAATTCAAGAATGGCAGAAGCTGTGGACAATCGACGATCCGCTGTTTTGGCTGTTTTGGCAGATGTTGTGAAATCCTCGATGTTGGAAACAGATAAACTGGGTGATAATCCTGTTGCAGCCACGAGCGTTCAGGAAAATTGCACCTTACCGGATAAACAGGGTAAAGTTGCTACTGATGCAACTGCTTCTGATGTGGTAGGTCAAACCGCTGAAGTGCTTTTAGGACAACAGTTGTATGGCAGCGATAAGCGTGTTGTGCAACGGCTGGATAGGACTAAGCCGCCAACAGAAAAACAGAGCAGTGTTGTTGCTGGTGCAACTGCTACTGATGTAGCAGGTCAGACTTCTAAAGTGCAACTAGGACAACCGTTGTCAGGTAGTGAGAAGCACATTATGCGACCGCCAGATAGGACTAGGACAACATCAGAAAACCAGTCAAAAACTAGGGATAAACTGTTAGATAATAAACAAATCAGCAGAAAGAAACCAGCTGAAAACCAGCCCGAGATGGTGCGACGTGTCAACGAACTGGTAGAAAACCAGTTAGAAACTGTGAATAAGAAAACTAGGGATAAACTGTTAGATAACAAGCAAATCAGCAGCAAGAAACCAGTTGAAAGCCAGCCTGACGTTGTACCACCAGTCAGCAAACTGGTAGAAAACCAGTTAGAAACTGTGAATAAAAAAACTAGGGACAAACTGTTAGATAACGAACAAATCAGAAAGAAACCAGCTGAAAACCAGCCTGATGTGGTACCACCAGCTGAAAGCCAGCCTGACGTGGTACCACCAGCCAACGAACTGGTAGAAAACCAGTTAGAAACCATGAATAAACCAACGGAGAACCTTGGTGGAAACACAACAGAGGCAAAGCAGACTGGCAGTGGAGTTGTCCGACCAATCCCGGAGCTACCATGTCCCTCTGCCTTCGTCGAACCCGCTGCGCCTCCGGCCATGGTCCGTCCGCTATCGGAACGGGACCCAAGGCGGAGAACCAGAGAGGTCGTCCGAACTTCTGCGCCGGCTTTGGGTCGAGAGATGGAAAGCATCACCCTCAGTCAGATTGTTAATGATTCCATTCGCAAGACGGGACCCATGCCTTCTCCGCTGTTATCTGAGGTAGCTCCGAAAAAGCGGGTGCAGCCAGACGTCGGTCCTTCCAACCGACCAACGGAAAAAGAATGTTAGTACACGTGAAGTTCATTATAACTGATATATTTATAATTATTATTATTATTACAGTAGTTTTATATAGCGCCCCTTCAAGACAGTCTACTCAGGAGCGCTCCCAGCCCAACCTAGGTCAAACAGTATAGTCTGAAGGCAAGAGCAGAACTGAGCACTATCCTATTGGTCTCAGATGCAGTCTCACAAGCCCATAACAGGTCACTGTGCAAACCACAGAGAAGGTAATCGTAATCGTAAATTTATATAGCGCCACTTCAAGAAATACTCCTCAGAGGCGCTCCCGACCTGACAACACCAAACCACGATCGAAAAGAATGGTGCAAGTGGGACGCGTTGGTGTAGTGGTATGTTCTGTGCCTTGTAACCGGAGGGTTGCAGGTTCGAATCTACCTCAAGCCACTGCGTAGTGACCTTGGACAAGTTGCTCATCCACAATTGTCTGTGAGGGAGGCAACGGGAAACCACCACACTCATCTTATCTCCGTGTGGTACAAAAGCCAATGGACCTGCCTTCAAGCAGAGGACTCGTCATCATCATTTATAATGAGATTCTGATATAGTGTTGAATTCCAAATGTAATATACTTTATATTGATATGGTAGGTACTGACTGATTGACTACCTGCCTCCTGGATGGCTTGCAGGCCAACTGGACTAATGACTGGCTAGCAGACTGTTGGCTGGCTCACTGAATTGATGACTGGCTGACTACCTGAATGAATTAATGACTGACTGACAACCTGACTGGCTCTCAGGCTGACTGAATTATTGACTGGCTGCCTGACTGACTGGTTGGCTGAAAGAATAATAATTTAAAAAAATTGTTCTAGGCCGAAACATGACAGATTTTCCAAGAGCAAAGGTTGATGTGGCTGCTGTTCTGCCTAAGGACAGCTTGACTTCGATTATCCTTTTCTGGAACCCAGTTTGGATGAAGGAATGTGGTCAGTCATTTCAGATTGTGTTTACCCATTCATTCATTCATTCATTCATTCACAGAGTGACTAGTAACCTGCCCATTCATTCATTCATCCATCTGTTCATCCATTTATCCATTCCTCCACCCATCGATCTCTTCATTGATTTATCTATCCACTTGTCTGTCCATCCATCCATCATTCCTAACATTCATTCATTGATTCTGAGAATTTATATGGCACCTCTTCAAGAGAACTACTCAGAGGTGCTCTCTGCGCTAACCTATTATGATGCTAAGTGTCATTACGAACGAAAATATTACTATTACGGTACATCAGTTAACAAAACAATGCACAGTAAGCTAGAATAGTCACCAGTGGCGAGCCCATGCACACACGTGGAACCAACCAACGGATTCCCGTAGAAAGCTAACAGATGGCATGGATGTTCAGGGTCTTCCGCCCATCCATCTCTTTATTGATTTATGAAGATCGTGCAATATCAAGCAACAGAATGAAACATAATTATCTATCCATAAATTTGTCTGTCCATCCATTTATTCATCCTCCAATTGCTCCTTCTATTCATCCATCTCTTTATTGATCTTTCCTGTCGATGGGAAGATAAGACGTTGAGGGAGAGGACTGGCCACCCTCCCTCACGTGCCAAGGCTAAGAAAATGAAGTCGCTAACACTTCATACCCATGGCTGTCTCTTATGCTAGCTTAAGGGCCTGCTCTTCTTGTTTCCTGTTTGTTGGTGGGAGGGGGTTATGGTAATGGTAACACTCTGGCACGAAGAGCAGAAGATCAGCACGGACGCGGGATCGATTCTCGCTACCCTCCCAAAGGTCGACTTAGCCTTTCATTCGCCAGATGGTGTTGGTAAAATGAGCAGTAGGACAGATGGGCACCTTGTATGGCTGCCATACAGTTAAATTCGACTCCTGTAATAACTAGTGATCATCCGTTCATACTATGAGTTGTACAGCGGTGTGTCAGTTTGAATAAACGAATATTAAAAGTTATTAAAAATTAAGAATACATAGGTTTGTGGTTTTTTATTGCATGAGCAACAATAAATTTAAGTAGATTATGAAAATTATGTATATTAGATCTTCGGTGACTGATAATCATGCGTTGTTTCTTTCAGAGACAGTGAAGATTCCGCCGCCTATCGTGAATTATGACAAGGTTTATCCGCTGCTCGATACGTACGACAGCTTTGCGGACTATGCCAGCATCCTTCAGCCGCTGATGCTTCTGGAATTGTGGGAATCGGTAAGCTGCTTATCGGAGGATTATCACTGCTGGGATACAATTGGAGAGTGACCCTAGAACAAAAATGTCTATCTCAGTAGGGATAGAGGTTTTCCCATCCCCCATTCTATTCAATTCAGATCTGTTCCTATTTCTACCCCTTCCTCAGCAGGTCGGTTCCCATTTCCACCACAATCTCATCAGTTTGGATGGACGTATGTATGTACGTACGTACTTATGTATGTACATTATGTATGTATGTATATAAAGGTAGATCTGAGAGCGCAGGACATGGACTTGAGGGACGCCGTCGAAAATACCAGAGAAAATAATAATAATAATAATCAAGCGCCTGACAAACGCACTGTGCTGTGTACATTTACATGTTATGACAAGTAAACAATTCACAAGAACACAATTAAATGACAGACATAAATCTTAACTACTAACAGAACAGACAGCCTGCAATACACGGCGCTAATAGCAGCCTACAAAACATGTCCACCCTACGGGACTCGAACTCGGTACCTCTCGCACTCTATGCCAGTGTGTTATCCAATGCGCTATCGGGCCCAACAAAAAAGATGGACATTACGCTTTGGTCCAACCAACGATTTCTGTCCACATTTCGTAGCTGGCATAATTTTCAGAGTCTCTAGTATGTATAGTCTGTGTACCATGTTGTGTGTTTAACACTTCAGCAATGAGAGTGTACTAAAAGTGACTGGGTAACCAATGCAGCTCGTCGTTATAACGTTGAGGATCATTAAGTGTATTAGGAGACAATAGTGTTCTGGCACCTGTGTGTTGGTTGCCTTTTGTTGCCACAGTACAGTCGAATTGTAATTTTTTGTTCCATTTAAATCGTCATTTTTAAATTCTTCATTGTGTATCTTAAGCAGCTGTAGAACAGAGATGGGTAACTAATCAATTAGTTTCTAATCAATTAGCTAATTGATTAGCTCCAAGATTTTGCTAATCCTAATTGATTAGCTAATTTCAGTAGCTAATTCTAGTTCTAATCGATTAGCACTTTAACTAATCGATTAGACATTTTAGACA
Organism: Aporrectodea caliginosa; assembly: GCA_020284085.1. NCBI lineage: Eukaryota > Metazoa > Annelida > Clitellata > Crassiclitellata > Lumbricidae > Aporrectodea > Aporrectodea caliginosa. The sequence goes on from JACEVL010000461.1 coordinate 189,685, forward strand.
AACAGCTGATTCTAATTCTGATCAATTAGCAAATTTCAGCAGCTAATTCTAATTTTAATCGATTACCAGTTTAGCTAATCGGCCCATCTCTGCTGTAGAATATACTATTCAAATTAAAAATGTGGGCTTTTGTCTCGTGCTAATGAAGATTGTTTACTTGTTTTGTTTGATTTGAGATGATAAAAGATTGGAAAGAGGGTCAGCGAGGTAATAAGCCGAAATCGAGCAAGGTCATTGCCACCTATCTTCGAATAGAGAAGGAGCAAAAGCATATGTTTCTGCACTGCCAAGGTGAGCTTTCTGTTGTTAGAGAGGATATCGAAGTCGTCAGATTTATTAAATATTTTATGGTTATAAGATTTTGTTGTGTTTTTCAAATTTTTGAACTTGAAATATTTTTAGATTTGAATTTTACAATTTACTTATCAGTTTGACCAGTTCTGTTTCTTTGTTATCAATTTTATTGGTGCTCAATGATGGGGTGGGGTGATGATGATGAGGAATAGTGATAAGAATAATGATAGCAGCCATAATAATATTAATGAAATAATAAATTTAAATCCCAAAGGATCATGTGTACCTCTCAAAAATATTTGATAAATTTGATGATAATCTGCTCGTTCTTGTTCTTACGTCTTTCTGTGGCTATCCTGCCCTTCAACGATAATACATTTCATGGTCCTTCAATGCTACGACATTTCATGGCCCTTCAATACTAATATATTTCATTGCCCTTCGATGCTAATACAGTTCATGGCACTTCCTCACTCTGGACAACAGCAAAGACATCAAATAACTATTTGTTCACCCTTGAGACGTTATATTTTCCACGAATGAGGTAATGATATTGTGGATAATGGGAATACTAATCATATATTTTGAAGCACTTGCCTGTAATGCCAAGAGCATGGGTTTGAGCCTGCACGTCCATGAGATGGTTCCTGTCTAGGGACCTTGAGCAAGTCCTTCACTTGCAATTGCTCAATCGAGGCTTGATCATTAGCTAGTGGCCCTTAATAAATTCATGAAGATGATGATGAGAGACATAACCATTCCAGATGCCCATATCTTTTCTGTCTCCAGACAATTTTTGTATCACCTGAGGGATCATATATACCTCCTATAATACAATAATAATAATAATGTTATTAATAATGACTGTTAATAATAATGCTAATAATAACGTAATAGCAATATCAATGCTAAGTTGACTGTTTGAATATTGAGCTCTCCTGTCGTATATCATTGCTGTATGTTGTTGTTGGTCAGGAGTCTTAACACAGCAGGAGAACGCAACAGGACGATTTCTGAGGGAAAGTGACCTGGTCATCGTAAACCTGCGTGCCTTGCCAGTTCCTCCGAAGGGTCAACAATCCGATCCTAGCTTGACCGTCATCAAACCGGTTTTCGGCATCGTAAGCAAAGTCAACAGACACATTCCGGGAAAAACACAGGAGCCTTTGAATCCAAAAATCGGTGAGAAATTAACTAACATTCATTCATTCATTACGAAGATTTATATTTCATGTAAGACAGTGATGGCGAACCTATGGCATGCGTGGCCAAATTGGGTCGCTTTAAATTTTTTTGGGCACGCGGAATTTGGAGCGTCCCCCAAAATTTCAAACTTAGAAATACAAAATTACTGTGGGAATCCACATTTTCTTTTATGAAGGACTGTATTGTAACACTATTCTAAAACCGTCTTTGAATAATGTCTTTTAATTCGTTTTTTTACACTCTGTCAATTAAAGCCTACTTGAGGAAAACAATACTACATAATTCCGAGGGGAACGCGAATTTATTTTTAAAATGTTTCAGCTGCATTTTGGCATGCACATTAAAAAGGTTTGCCACGCCTGATGTAAGACATGTTCTTATGATGCTGTTATTCATTGTTTAATAGCTATATTGCTTTGTAAATCTGTTGGTATTGTCTCTGAAGAGCATGACGTTTACGTGGTACTTCAGTATTTCATTCTCTGTGTTGTCCAGGTTGCTTGTTCAATTTATGATCTGTCTCTTTGTAGAGGAGCTGAAGAAGTCGATTGCAGAGCGATGTTTCATAATCACCTACATCATCGAGTTTGCCTATCGCAAGCAACCAATCGACAATTCGGAGTTTATCAGCGTAGAGGTAAACAGAGATGGGTAGCCAATCAATAAGATTCTAATCAATTAGCTTATCAATTAGACAAACAGCTAAATCTAATTCTAATCGATTAGCTAAAAGCTTTTGCTAATTCTAATTATTCTAATCGATTAGCTACAAGATTTTGCTAATTCTTATTATTCTAATCGATTAGCTACAAGATTTTAGTAATTCTAATTCTAATCAATTAGCAAATTTCAGTAGCTAATTCTAATTCTAATCGATTAGCATTTTAACTAATTGACTAGCTAATCCATTAGACATTTTTAGACAAATGGCTGATTCTAATACTAATCGATTAGCTACAAGATTTTTGCTGATTCTGATTCTAATTGATTAGCAATTTCAGCAGCTAATTCTAATTAGTTAGCAATTTAGCTAATGGTGCTCATCTCTGGAAGTGAGCGACTTTTGTTTTTCTGGTGTCCATGGTGTTTGGCTTTGTTTTATATTGGCAATTGAACAACCAGTTTTTATAATTATTATTTTTGTTATGCATTTCTTAAGCACCACTATCTTATGACCAAGCACCATCAATGGCACTGAGTATTAAATTGCCAGTGCAGGAATTGCCCAAGGTACCTGCACAGTTGCCATACAATTGAAGATCACGACATGTTGGAGAAGTCCAGTTAAAGGGTATTCTTTGTGTCTGTGTGATATGCATGTTGTACTACAACTGCACTGAGATATACAATGCAATACAATTCAATAAAATGCAACTGTATTTGATATTGCCCTCCTTCCAAAGTTCACAAGCACACACACATAACCGTACGACAGAACATCGATGGTGCTGAGCAGTTTTGCTTGGACTGGCTCAAGGTCCTTACACCACAGTGACTGCCTAAGTAGAGGCTCGAACCCGTACTTTCCACGTTACAGGCTGAGCACTCTAACCATCTGACTATCGTGCCCCAGTAGTTACACAATTAATGTAGCTATTTTAAAAGAGCCATGACAGAGTTTTAAAAGTGAAATGTGGTCACTTGAATAAGTTGTACGTAGACAAGTTGTACAATGTTACTTGCCGTTGTTGTTTGATAAAACACACTTGTGTACTGTGTTGCAGCCAGTAACGTCGATCATGTCAACTCTCCGGCAATTCTCCGGTCTTGCCAACTTGCCTAGGAGTACGCTAGCAGCGGAAATACTGCGACCGTTCCACCGGGAAGTCTTCCACCACAACATGGAAATTGGAGCGAACCAGTTGAAGGCAAGAACTCTGAATATTTTGCTGTTACACTTATAATAGGTTGGAAGGTTAAAGATGTTTCCCTGTTTGCAGTTCACCCAACTTAGACTGGAGAAGCTACTATAGAGCAAGGGCATAACTTTGCCCTGCAAAGTGGTGGCAACCATTCCTTTGCTCCTCACCTCTACTTCCCATCTCCTTCTCTTTTCGCTCCACCTACCCTCCATTCCCTTCCCGGGTATGAAGTGTTGTTTGATGACTTCACTTCGCCCCTAGGGATTGGAAGGTTGAGTCAACCTTATGGGACTAGCGGGTTTCGAACCCTCATCCTTCTGGTCTTTGTGCCAGCATGTTACCATTCAGCCACCTCCTTGCCCCATTACTAGTCCTCTCCCTCACTGCCTGATCTTGCTATGAACACGGTATGGTCAGTGTACTCATTTGATAGTGAGTTCAATGGGAGTGCAAGTGTTACACAGACTTCTAAATGGCTGTCTGACTTGCTGGTGATTTGAACCGCGGCATCTTGATTGACAGTCCCGCAGGCTGACCAATTGACTATCATGCACCGCAAGAGGTACTTAACTAAGGACTGATTACCGTACGTTACCTAACATTCCATGTTGATGATACCAAAATAAGTAAGTAAGTATATTCTATATTTATCCAACTGCATAACACACTTTGGTTTACATGAAATTAAGCATTATTGAGCATTCCTTTTAAAAGTGTGAATGTTTGGGTTTGCAGGAGCGGTTCAATCCTTCCCAGAGAGATGCAATCTCCAAGATCGCGAAAGCTGTTCTGGATCCGTACTTTCCTCCCAAGATCTGTCTTCTTCAAGGTCCGCCTGGTACTGGAAAGTCGCACACCGTCATTGGATTGGTAGAACACCTCCTAGCTCAGGTAACTGTTTTCTGATCAGCACAAATCTGGTGGTCTTTGGAATGTCTGATAATACTAAGGTGTCTGAAATTGCAGATTTATATAGCACCTCTTGAAGAAGTACTCCTAAGAGTCAGTCCTTACCTGAAAATACCAAGTTTGAGCAAATGGAATGGTTTCAAAATGCGCACAAACAACAAATGAGGAAAGATGAATGAGTTGCTTGTATCAAGTACTTGCAGCTTAAGCTCATTAGCCATTTTGATTGATTTGTTTTTTCTGCTTGATGTAGTAATTGTATAATATTCTGCTCTGCTGATTGCCTTTTGATTAATCTAGTGTTCATATATTGGGTGACAACCGGGTCAGTAATATTGATTGGTGATTTCAGATATGTGATTGAATTGTTTTTAATTGACTGACCAGTGGTTTCTATTTCTGATTGAAATGTTGATTTGCCAGTGGTCTCTGATAAATTGTGATTGAAGTGTTCTTGATTGACTGTTGGTTTGTGATTTCTGATTGAATGGTTGTTGATTGATTGGTGCTTTCTATTTGTGATTGAAATGTTGATTGACTGGTGGCTCCTGATTTCTGACTGAAATGTTGGTTGATTCTCTTATCCAGAATAGCAACTTCCATATTCTGCTCTGTGCACCATCAAACGCCGGAATTGACGAACTGTGTCGTCGACTGATTGCTTGTAATCGTTTGGAGAGGCCAGGTAGTGTTAAATCTTACCAACCTTTGGATAACACCATACACCAGGGATGGCAAACCTATGGCAAGCATGCCCAAAGTGGCAAGACTACAAATTTTTTGGGCACATGGAGTTTAGAGCGTCCTCCAAATTTCAAGCTTCGAAATGTACAATCACTCTGGGAATTCACATATTGTTTACGAAGGATTTCATTTCAACACCTTTCTAAAAGCATCTTTGAAATATTGTCTTTTATTTATTATTTTTAGCGCTGTGTCAATTAAAACGTATTTGAGAAAATAAATATGAAAAATTTTGAGGGCACGCGAAGGTTAAAGTGATTTTGCGGCACTTTTGGCACATACCCGTGAAAAGGTTCACTACCCTTGCCATACACCTTTCAACACTGCCTCAGTGGATTGATGCCTCGTTTAAGTTTGATAGAAATTTTAGCATTAGATCAGCTAGGATAGGAATTTTAAGGTTACCAGTAGTTTGCCCATGATTAGAAGTTCTGAGAGTAGATTATGTACTGTAGAAGTTTGGTGATTACTGGTAGATTAGATTACTGGAAGATAGGTTTCTGGTAGATTTGATTATGGTAATGTAATGGAACATTTATATAGTGCCCCTTCCAAGGTATCTACTCTGTTCTAGCCTATAAGATGTAAAATGTCATTATGAAGTATGAACGAATATATTACATCTGTTAGCAAAACTAACTGTTAAGATTCAATTGTAAACTTACTACAAGACTTGAGTTGTTTGTTAATCTGTATAGGATAAAATTTTATGGTGGCAATATATTTTACGACAGGCAATCGAAAGGGAATCAGCTTCGTTCGCCTGGGTGTTATGTCCAGCATCCACTCAGACATCGTACCTTACTCTCTACAGATCCAGGCCAAAAAGAAATATGAACAGCGTATGTGTTACATGGTGTAGCATTACAATATTTACATGTAATTCTTAGGTAACCTGTAGAATTCTACTGTGTCTATCCAGCACCTTTAGTGGAGTAAAGATGCCATGAAGATGTTCAGATAAAATTTATGTGCTTCTTTATATGCACTTATGTTTTGGATTTCTTCGTCTGCTTGTTATTATTACTCAATAAGCACCTCCATCTAGTGACCAAACATCAGTCGATGGTGCTGAGCAAATGTGAGTGAAGGACTTGCTCAAGGTCCCTACGCAGTAACCGTCTCGGGGGAGGAGGCTCAAACTCGTACTCTGCGCATTACAAGTCGAGCGCTGTATCCAGTCAGCTACTGCAGTACTTCCCAAAGTGGTGGTCCGCGGACCGGTGCCGGTCCGCGAGCCCTCATTTGCCGGTCCGCAAAGTGAGTCCAGAAACTAGTCAAATAGTCTCAGAATCAGGAAATGACTATTATATTTTTAAAGTCATTACAAAACAGACTTGCTAGGCTAGCATATAAAGGACAATAGAGTCATATATTTGGCTAAATATGTATTTAAATCAATTTTAATACATTTTGAGGAACTTTGGTAATCGAAAGCGAAAAAGAGAAGTTATTAATAACTAGGCACTGGTCCTCCTACAGTGGGAAAATTCTTGCCGGTCCGTGACCCTGAAAGTTAATTCCTGCCGGTCCGTGACGCTGAAAAGTTTGGGAAGCACTGAGCTACTGTGTCCAATTGTGCTGTATGTGCACACTGCACAGTCTGTAAATCTGAATCTGAGATGCAAAACAGGTTTGCACAAACCACTTCTTTAGGGTCATTACATGGAGTCTGCTGAGTGTTCTCAGACATGCAGTCATTGCATTACATCTCCAGCATGCTACCAAATAGGCCACCATGAATTACAGTAGAATTACAGTAGAACAATTTGACCTCGGGTCATGCTGAAGTAAATTTCTGGCCACTTGAGACTACATTTCTCGGTGTTAGTAGTTGGGTGCTCGATAGTGTACAGTAGTGGTTAGTATTCTAGACTGTCAATCAAGAGGTTGGGGATTCAAATACCCGCCAGGGCAGAAATTTAGTTTGAGATTTTTGTTCCACCTGTGCCCCTAGCACACTCAGCTATAATGAGTACACTGACTGTACACTATTGGCAGGAAGATGAGAGAGTACTGGCGAAATGGGTATTAAAATGAGGACATTGACCGTACACTGTCGGTGGGAGGATTAGACGGCGAGGGAGAGGACTGGCCACCCGCTGTCATATACCAAGGCTGAGAAAATTATGTCACTAACACTTCACACCCATGGCTGCCTCAGGGACTGCTCTTCTCTTAGTGGTAATGATCAGATCTTAATAAGATCCGTTTTTGTTGAATTGCAGAGCAGAAAAGTGCGCCAACGAGTGTACAAAGTACGCTGATGAACCTGGAACAGAAGCAGAAGGAATGGAAGGCTAAACTGGACAAATGCCTTAAGGAGAATAACACAAATGAGGTAGGTATCTAAGGTTACGGCAGCTCTGTTGCCCCACCTCAGGCCTAGTGGGTCACGGCAATCTTCGTTCTGCATCTAATAATAATAAAACAAATATTATTTGTTTATTTGAATTCAGACTGACAAACCGCAGTATGATGAACAGATGATAACAAGTTAAACAAGAGAATCAACTACATACATAAATACTACATGCATACATACAATGACATACATACATAGACAGATACATAAATACATGCATACATATATTATATACATACATACATAAGTTCATGTGCATATATACATACATGCAATTGTCAAAACTTGTAATCCATTGGGGAAGCCTGTTCCAAATCCGATAGGTCAGGAAAACTGGATGTAAGTCTACAGTTCATTATATATTTGCCAAATGAAACTGTCGTCCAAGTTTTCTGTATCAGTGTAGTGGCACCATAGAAGTTCCTGGTTAGATAATTATAATCAGATGAGGCATATATCATTGCTCGATTCATTTCAGATCGAAATCGCAAGGAAAGAACTGAAAATGTTGGAGAAGAGAAAGGAGAGCATTTCCTGTGGCTTGTCAAAAGTGAGTTTGCTTAGCTCTGGTGATGTAGGCAACGTTATGAAAATGATGATGATAATAAGACATCCTATATGCACAAATAAAGGAAAACAAGCCATATAATAATCGTAGTGGATCCGTTCACGCCCCGGACGTTAGCGGAACCCAAGTACCACATTCACGCCCGTCACTATTGGCTAAAGCATGTCACGTGAACTTGCTAACTTCATCGGGATTTTGAAATGTTGGACGAAGGTGACGTTTTCACAACTTTGAAGTTTTAAGGTGTTGTTAGGGTTAGGTTAGGCATTGTGAGGGTCGTTTAGGGTTATTGTTGTCATTAAAAAAGCTTCCACCACATTAGTAAGTTTTGCATGCCTGAATATCCCGTCGGACGTTAGTGCATCCTCGACAACATAAATCACGCCCTTCAGCATTGACCTCTTGTGTAGCAGGCGCTATTAGAATACCGTGTATAGGGTCGCGTCGGGCGTGACTGTATCGACGACCTATAATAATATCTGATTTGCAATCATTTTTATTATAATGCATTTCTTATGCATACATTCTATACTCTCAATTTATTCCCAGATCATTATATAAAAATATTTACTAGTTTATTCTAAAATCTTCTAATGAACTTTAATTATCCATTATCACTCATGTTAGCATTTCTGCGTTTTTGTCAGATTGTTTTTATCAATTAAACGAATATATATATATATATATATATATGCACAAAAGATATTAATAACTGATGTTGATAATGAATTTGACCTGCTACGTATAATTATCGTTTGTTTCTCGTTTGTTCAGCCAATGAGTTTTGCAGAAGAGGTGAGGATGAAGAAGGAGGTTCTGATGGGAGTGGACGTCGTCTGTACGACCCTCAATCACTGCGGGTCGCAACACTTCGTCGACATGATGTATCACCAAGACGCTACCAAGCACCACTTTGGCTGCGTCATCGTTGACGAGGTAACCAATTGGTTAAAGCACTTGTAACACGGAGAGTACGGTTTTGACCATCCACCTCTGAGACGGTTACCGTGTAGGACATTGATCCTAGAATTGATCCTATTATTGCTACTAACGTTGATCCTAATATTGATCCTAATGATCCTAGCATTAATCCTATAAATATTGTTCATGATATTGATCTTAATTGATCTAACATTGCTCTTAACATTGGTCCTTATATTGCTACTAACATTGATCTTAAAATTGTTTCTAATATTGAACCTAATTATTGCTCCTAACATTGATCTTAATATTGACCCTAACATTGATCCTAATATTGTTTCTAATATTGATCCTAATTATTGCACCTAACATTGCTCTTAACATTGATCCCTACATTGATCCTAATACTTATCCTAATATTGATCCTAGCATCTATTGTAATATTGATGATGATATTGATCCTTTTGTTGATCCTAATATTGATTCTAACATTGCTTGTAACATTGATATTAATATTGGTCGTAATATTTATCCTATCATTGCTTCTAACATTGATCTTAATATTGACCCTAACTTTGCTCCTAATACTGAACCTAACATCGATCCTAATCTTTATCTTAATATTGCTTGTGATATTATTGACCTGGTTGTTTTAAGGCTTGCCAGTGCACAGAGGTAGACTGCCTCATTCCGCTTCAGTATCGGTCGAGTAAGCTGGTTTTGGTCGGTGACCCAGAACAGCTGCCTCCAACAGTTCTATCAAAGGTATTGCCTTCTATCTTCGTCTTGCTTTTATTAGCTTCGAGAGGAGAATCTGTATCCATTTGAAAGCCTGGATGACTGTATTCTTCTTTGCATCATTATTGGTTTGTTTGTGGCAATCAGCAGTTTGTCATTCACGATCATGTATGCATGTATGGCATCCCAGTATGTATGTATGTATTTATGTACTTGTGTATGTATTTATGAATGTATATATTTATATACGTTGGTCTACATATGTATTTGTGTATGTGTTTATGTACGGTGCATGTATTTATTTACGTGGGTATGTATGTATGTATGTATGTATGTATTTATGTATGTTTCCATGCATTTATACATAGAAATGCAATGCGTGTGCACATGTTTGTGTCTAAAAATGTGTGTGGTACCTACCATTCAACAGCCTTTCAGAGGTTCATTAGTTTGTCATTAATAGTAATCAGTTGTCTTTGAACTTCATTTTTGTCTTCGATCATGTCAGTCTGTATCTGATCATCCATTTCATTTTACTGAAGCGGGATCGGGCAGTCAACCTCTGTGCGCTGATGCTGTGACGGCTGAAACATTAGCACAAGCGGCAGATTACGTCAGTGCGTAGTTTAACGGGTTTAGACAACTGGGACAAAGTCTGCTACTCCACTTTCAATATTGGAAACTAACATTGAAAGTAGAGTATTACCTGGGACAAATCATCGAAATCATCTACTGGGGCAAATCCTAAAACTACTGGGACATTTGTCCCAGTAGTTATACAGTTAAAATATGCACTGGATGACGTTCTGTTCAGAGCTGTTCAGAGCAACGAGCTTATCGAGTTCTCTGTGGCTTCTGCCCAATGCAGCGAGAACCATTATATAACTTTTGACAAAGGGCACACAGTTTCACCCTCCCCGATAAAGACTCTATGAACTTTATCCCAAGAATGTTGTATAAAAGCATGTACTAATTAACCCATCCATAAGTAGCAATACTGTCAACTGTTATTGTTCACCTACAGCTTTTTGCCTCTTGTTTTATGAAATAAACTAATATACATATGCATACTGGCAAGCCTTAAAATATTAAACCAGGTCAATAATATCAAGAGCAATATTAAGATCAACATTAAGATCAATGTTCATTCATTCATTTCAGATATTTATATAGCGCCCCTTCAAGATTTCTACTCAGAGGTGCTCCCGACTACAGCGCAGACACTGAATCGGAGTTTCACGCCGAAGCGCATGAGCAATTACGAGTGAAGGACTTGCCCAGGGTCCCTACCCGGCGGCTTGAGGTGGATTCGAACCCGCAACCCTCCGGCTGCAAGGCACCGAACATACCCCTACACCACCGCGCCCCAATGTTAGGTTCAATATTAGTTGGCATTAGATCATCTGTTTGTCTTTTGTTCCGTTTTAGAAAGCGGGTGATATGAGTTATGGACAGTCGCTTTTCGAGCGTCTGTACAATCAGTTGAAGCCATCACCGACTTCAAACCAGACGACTCCTGTCCTTATGCTACAGACGCAGTATCGAATGCACAAGGAAATCTGTCACTTCTCCAGCAAGCATTTCTACTCTAACCTGCTCGAGACGGATCCGTAAGTTGCGCAGTTTCTGTCGCGACTTCTGTAGCACTCATTTCTGTTATATGATTGTGCGGGTGTGGGTGGGTGGCTGGGTAGGTAGGTAGGTATGAATGTACTGGTATGCATACCAGTGTCTTTATGTGTGTTGGTATGTTAGGGGCGCGGTGGTGTGGGGGTATGTTCGGTGCCTTGCAGCCGGAGGGTTGCGAGTTCGAATCCACCTCAAGCCGCCACGTATGGACCCTGGGCAAGTCCTTCACTCACAATTGCTCATGCGCTTCGGCGTGAAACTCCGATTCAGTGTCCGCGCTGTAGTTGGGAGCGCCTCTGAGTAGAAATCTTGAAGGGGCGCTATAATAAGTGCTCATACATACATACATGTATTAATCTACTTGCATAAATATAAGTGTGTGTGCATGTGTGTAGGTATGGATGAATATACTAAGTAGTTGTATAAATATCAGTGTGTGTAGGTGTTTGTGTGTAGGTGTGTGTGTAGGTGTAGGCAGGTACTGGTATAAATATCAGTGTCTTTGTGTGTGCTGGTATGAATTAATCTACTTGTATGTGTAGGTATGGATGAATGTACTTGTATAAATATCAGTGTGTGTGTGTGTGTGTAGGTGTGTGTAGGTGTGTGTGTGCGTATGTACTGTGTTACTGTGTAGGTAACTGTGTACTTTGTGTGTCTGTGTGTGCGTGCGTGTGTTGGTATGCTTTTAAAATAAAATATAGGAGATTGTTAAATGGTAACACTCTTGCTTGAAGAACAAATAGATATTGAAAGACGTGGTTCAATATTCAGCCTTCCACTCCCTAGGGACAGCTGTAAAATGAGTGGCTGCCAAGGCAAGTGTTCAATAAGATCATGAAATTTGTACCGTCACGTTTCAACGTTACTGCGGTTTATCAATAAACATGAATGTAATTGAAGTTGATTAATTTGAAAAGAGGAAGGCCTGTTACGTGTCTGTTTGTTCTTTCAGGAATACTGCTAAGAAACGCTCCCAGTTTCGGTCGAGTGCATACTCAGTATTCGATCTGCAATATACATATGAAAAGTCCGATCAAAGAGGGTCAGTTGGATCGATCTTTGATCTAAATGTGGCGTCTTTGCCAATAATATGAGAGTCTTTGTCAAAATGTACCAGTTAACACTAAATTCCATCTCTTTAATATTCCTGTTGACATTAGTTTTATGTTTTGATCTCTATCTTTATTATTCTTTTGAACTAGCTGTAGTCAGTTGCGGTGTGTCAGCTGTTTTTTGTGTGCCAATAAACGAATATAATAATAATAATAATTTTAGTTGTTCATTACTCATAGGTTTTTATTCTACCAATAGACAGATTGATCATTGATCAAATTATTTTTCTCTCTTTTTATACTAAGTTGCAGTTTGTCAACTTAATGTTCCAATAAAGGATAAATATAGTTTGCTTGGGAGTTCTAGTTCTCTGCAGATAGAAAGTTGGATTAGTCTTTGATTTGTTTTGGCTTCCAGTCATTAATTGTTTGTAATTCTGTTGCCTCGTTACAGTTGTTTTTGTTACCTTTTTGCAGTTGTTTTCTAGTTACAATTACAATTACCACCTTGTTACAATTGTGATTGTTACCTCTTTACAATTGCAACTTTTTACCATTACAATTGTTACCTCATTACAATTGTTATTGTTACCTCTTTACAATTGCAAGTGTTTTTCTAGTTGCAATTACAATTACCACCTCATTACAATTGCAATTTTTACCTTTCTACAATTACAATTTTTACCAATTTACAATTGCTATTACAATTGCAATTATTTTTCTAGTTGCAATTACAATTACCACTTTGTTACAGTTTTGATTGTTACCTCTTTACAATTGCAATATTACCTTTTTACAATTACAATTTTTACCAATTTACACTTACAATTGTTACCTCATTACAATTGTAATTGTTACCTCTTTACAATTGCAATTGTTACCTAGTCACAATTACCGTTGTTACCTCTGTGTTGTTGCAACTTTCAGTGTTTCGATTAACAACCCGGAAGAAGCAGATTTTATTGTCCAGCTGTGTCAGCATCTCGCTTCCTGGATGACACCAGAGAAGGCAGTCGAGAACATCGGAATAATTACGCCCTATCAAAGCCAGAAGATGTATATCGTTGAACTCCTTAAGCAACGGTAGGGAGATCCCTGGATAAGTCAGTCGTATATCTGTATACAATACAATTCAACTGTGTATTGATATTGCCCTCCTTCCAAAGCTCAGAAGTGCACATCGGACAGAACATCGATGGCGCTGAGCAATTGTGAGTTACGGACTTGCTCAAGGTCCCTACACTGTAACTGTCTCAGATGAGGCTCGAGCCTGTACTCTCCGCGTTACAGGCCGAGCCCTCTAACCAATTGGTCTCTATGCCCCAGTATGCTTCAGATATATGTACTCGGCTGTAACGAGTACACTGACCGTACAGTATTGTTAGGAACCTCAGATGGTGAGGGAGAGGACTGACCACAATGCATAATAATAATAATAATAGAATGACCTAGATAAAATCCATAGTGTTGATGACTAGTAAGTGGTTACACAGCCTGTTGATTGTCGACGGGAATCCGTTGGTTGGCTCCACCTGTGTGCGTGGGGCCGCCATTGGTGGCTCTTTCTAGTTTCCTATGCAGTGTTTTGCTAACTGATGTAATAGTCTCGTTGTAAATTACATTTAACATCTTACACTGTAGGCTAGCGCAGAGAAAGTACTCTCTAATTTCAATCTGCCTGGCTTTTGTGAGACTTGTTTATTTAGATCAGACAAGTGGGATAATAATAATACTAAAAATATGCGTTAGATTAAGTTTCCTAAAATATACATAGCCCTAATCCTTTACTCTGTTTATGATCATAGGTGTTGGGAACTCAGCGCCATTGAGGTTGGCACTGTCGATGGCTTCCAAGGTCGTGAAAAGGATGTGATAATCGTGTCTTGCGTGCGCGCCAACTCGTCACGTAATATCGGGTGAGGCCTTCAAGGATTTCATTTCTTTCACAACTGCTGGATGTCGTTTGGTATAATATGCAGAAAATTGCTCTGTAATTCCTCAGGTAGTTTTCAATGAGGTCTTGCTCAAGGTCTCTACCCTACAACTACCTCGAGGGACACGTTTGTTTCTTAATTTTAACCAGAATTGATGAAGTACCTAAGTATTTGGTGTCAGCTTCTGAGAACAGTGGTTTACAGTCATATAATACATAATCTATTACCTGACCTTAACCTAAGTGTACTTTAATCTTACCGCTGCCTAACCTGTCCAACTAGCATACCATACCCATTTTGCCAGGACTGGGCTGGGAGTCCCACTGAGTATTGTAGAGGTACTACCGTACTTATAAAAGATCTGAATGAGTGAATGAATACCTAGCCTATATTATCCTAACACATAGGCATAACTTTCAATTGTGATGGTTGTGTAAGGTGACCACCACTTTTAAAGTGGTTGTGTAAGGTGACCAACACTTTTAAAAGTGATGGTGACAGTCACCAGTGGTGACTCACCACCACTTTTAAAAGTCGTTGTGACAGTTGTCATCACTTTTTGGTGCCGTGCTGAAATATTTTTTGTAGCATGACAGCATTATTTTGGTGTGAAGCAAGCAAGTTTAAGTAACAACAAGTAATGGCAGTGTTTTTTGCATACTTCGAGAGAGAGGACGAAGAAGGGAAGAGGAAGGAGAAGGGGATTGGTCACTTTAGTCAAAGTTACACCCTTGCCATAACCTACTTACCATATCCTATCTTACATTACATTACAGGGCAGACTCCTAGCCAACCTGCCTCCAAGTTAGGAATTGACAATAAACTGAGAGTTCATTTACTTTACCAGGTTTCTTGCGGATCGCAGGCGAATGAACGTATCTCTGACGCGAGCGAAATATGCTCTGTACGTAATCGGGCACATGAAGACGCTTACAGTAGGTTACATTCGCATTCTAAACCTTACTGCGTAGGCATCAGGCCCGCCGAGAGGGGGCAGGGGGCAAAAACCCAGGGGCCCGGCGACTTTTAGGGGCCCGGGCTGGGCCCAGCAATCAACTTATGAAAAATATTATAATCAGTTATACAAAGTTTATGATTTATGCCTTTTAAAATATAATATTACAGACACTTAAGTACAATAGTTGCACATATAAATATAATTTTGAAGGGTTGTACCCGCACTATTATTATTTCAGATTGTTTTTTTTTTAAATTTCTCATAAAGTCTAAGGATAGTTAGGTGCCCGTGACTGCTCTGCCTAGGGGCCCGGAATTTCTGTCGGCAGCCCTGGTAGGCATCTCTCATGTTTATACATGCCTAAAGAGGTTAATTAATTAATAGGAAATAAAGTACTAAATAAGTAATAATTGAACAAGTAGTGTAAACTGCACATGTAGTAAAGAAATTGTGTACGTGTTTAAAGCTAATGATCCACACACATGTCTAGAGGTTAATAAGTTAATAGGAAATAAAGTGCTAAATAGGAAATAATTTAACAAGTACAGTAGTTTAAATGGCACGTTTAGTAAAGAAATTTTGTACGTGTTTAAAGCTTATGATCCATTAACATGCCTAAAGAGATTAATAAGTTAATTGGAAGTAAAATACTAAATTATAGGAAATAATTTAACAATTAGATTAAACAGCACATTTAGTAAAGAAATATTGTACTTGTTTAAAGCTAATGACCGATTAATTTCACATCTGAAACTTAGCTTTACTAAAAGATTACAGTTTTATGAATAATGATAATACATATAGTAGTATTGCAGTACTTTGTGTGAATGGGGTGGTGGCAGTTGTAGTATAGTAATGGTAGTAAATTCACAGAATTCGCTATACATTAAAAGCAAGTTGTCTGCTAATTTTAGTTTAGACTTAACCGTGACTATGTGACTAAAAGCTCAACTGCCGACTTCGTATAGGCTGATATTTTGCATAATCATTTCTGGCCCCTCAACTTGAAATCTTAATTCAACCCTCTTGCTCCAAGTATGGTATCACTGCCAAAAATAATCTACCGAGACTACTGAACCTGAAATCTTAATTTCTTTTAATTAAGTATGGTATCACTGCCAAAAATAATTAACCGACTACTGAACCTGAAATCTTAATTTCTCTTGAATCACTGCCAAAAAGAAACTACTGACTACTGAACCTGATTTCTTTGATTTTTATGGTATCACTGCCAAAATGATTCTACCGACTACCGAACCTGAAATCTTAATTTCTTTGATTTTTGCAGAGTAATTCTGACTGGTCGGCTCTAGTAACCGACGCCCAACATCGTGGTCGGTTGATTAAGGTGCCAACTGGCCAGCAATCTGTATCTCAAATCCAGCATGGGTGCAGCAAATCCTGACACTGTCTGGAGGGAGATCTTCTGTTTTAGTCGTTTTTGTTTTGTTCGAACAGTCGAGCAAGGCTTTTTCCACTGCCACCTGAAAAGCTCCATTGTCGACAGACAACTTACAAGAAACCGTATCTTGCTGCTGAGTTTTCTGCTGCTGAGTTTGCTGCCGAGTTTCTGTTGTCGAGAATTATGAATCGTTGCAGTGTAGTAGTAATTTAATTGGTTGCCAGGAGCAATGGACCGTATCGGATTAAAGGGTTGACTGAACAGGTGATACTTACCTGTACGTTGCGACGTCAACATGTATGGGCTAAATGCAAAAGTATGCATTAGTCTTATTTTTTACTTGTAATTTTCTTGTTAATATCTGTGATGAATGAAGTATTTTTGTTTGTAAATTATCGTTATTGGGTAAACTTTGCGTGGTAGAGGCTAGAGCAGTACACAAAAGCCAAAGCAGGGACCAGCTAATTTAATGGTGCTGCATATCACATTGTTGCCACAGCCAGGTTATTTGGTCAGTTTCCGAGCTGGGTCAAGATCTAATAGGTCAAGTTTGAAGAGCATTCTAGGCAAGAAATACAGTTTAATCAGTATTCTTCTCTTGGCAACAAAACTTTCAGTATGTCCATCTACATGTCGTCGCAAGCAGTCGTTCTGTGAGCACTTACTATTCTGGTTAATTGTGGTTTGTGCTGGTACTCTTGAGTTGTTGGATTATGAGTTTGCAAGCATTCACAGTGGCGTCAGTAGGGGGTGCGTGCCCCACAGGGTGACACCTTCTGAGGGGTATTTTACTGTCTAACCAAATTTTTACAGTTTCAGCAGAAATGTATTATTTTTAAGTTAACAATAACATATATTAAAAAATTTGTTTTGTAAGCCCAGCTTACGTGTACTGATTTACCAGTAGCATTAGTACAAAACATTACTAAGGATTCTGTATGGTCTGGTAAGGCAGGTCCATGGGGTGACACCACGAGTTATTGCATTGGGTGACACCAACCCTAGTGACACTGCGGAGTATCCAAAGCATTACAGTACACTTTGATTATTTGCAGACTCCGAGCGTGCCTGCATGTAATTGTATGGCTGCTAGTCATACGTTGTACAATGTTTTCTTAACTAATCAACTTTTTTCAAAAGCTGTAACCATTTCTAGCACTTAATGACAGGATGCAATGGTGAGGACTGGGTACTGGACCTCATGTGCCAAATCAAAGAAAAAGTTGTACATGTAGTTGCCACTTGCCATTTTAGGGATTGGCATGCAGCACGACCTAGCTTTTTTGTTTACGAGTCCAAACTTTCAACTTTTGTTCTGGTGATGTTTATACCACACTTGAATAATATTACAAAACAGTAACACGCTATGTTGAAATTAAAACACCAATATTTGCCAACACGGAGACCAATTTTTACTATAAAATTTTATTGCAAAAATATAAAAACTGCATGTCAGTGCACAGAGGTCAGTTCACAGCTCTGCAATTGACAAATGATTTCAAAAACATTTTTGACATTTGCAGAAAAGCACAATAACCGGTAAAGATCCAACAATCTTCGGTGACAGTATGAAAAATCAAAAAGTACCAAAATTAAGTTCACCTAACTTCATACCTAGAATATCAGCATCACATTTTTGCACTGATCATGTTTTTGAGCTGCCTTCACAGTACTTTATTGTGGAGAATGAATAAGTAAACCACTGTTTAAATGAAGACATTATGAAGTGAATATCTTTATTTGGACCACCTAAACTAAGATTTATCTTTAAGCCATTGAAATTCACATGAAAACATACCTCAAATAGTACAAAGAGGAAAGGTGGATATTCATATACGCACCTACAGGTAGTTAAGTTACTCAGGGAATGGCTGCAACACCGATTATACTAATTTTAACCACTTAAACTTTTGAAATTACCATGCTCCTGGAAATTGCCATAAAAACTGATCTTGGCAAACTTGCATAAATGCTTTTCTTTAAACATTTTTTATTAATTTTTTCCGTCAGATGACCTCATTCTCTTGGACTTTAAGCATTCTGATCCAACATGTGCCAGGAAGCTATAAACACAAACTAAATGAATTTAAGAGTGGCCATGCATTTCAGAGTGTGGGTGCTACAGAAATTTCTTAGATTAGATAACTAGGCACTTTTATGAACTGACAGATTTTATCCAAAACAACAGATGAAGTACGATTCCCGACTGATTTTGTGCAAAAGACAATCGACAGTTCCATATCAACATGTTGCCAGTCCAAGGCATTCAATCAAAATCTTGTTTGTCGTTGCGTAGTGACGAACGAAGGTGCATTCTGATTAAATGGGAAGCTTTGCATCGATCTGGGGTTGGGTTGATGATTTATTTACAATGACTGGGAAATGTTCTGCATCAAGATTCTCGTAGGCAGCGGCATGGCATCTGTCGCACATACCTACAGTGATCACAAAAGAACCATGTAAATACAGTGTAAAGTACTAACAAATGTAAAGTATTACTGTACTCTTACCTATCACCACATTACAAGTGTAAAGTATTGCTGTACTCCTACCTATCACCACATTACAAGTGTAAAGTACCTATCACCACATTACAAGTGTAAAGTATTACTGTACTCTTACCTGTCACCACATTACAAGTGTAAAGTATTACTGTACTCCTACCTATCACCACATTACAAGTGTAAAGTATTACTGTACTCCTACCTATCACCACATTACAGGTGTAAAGTATTACTGTACTCCTACCTATCACCACATTACAAGTGTAAAGTATTACTGTACTCCTACCTATCACCACATTACAAGTGTTACTGAAAATTGATGCAGGAGCAAAACACCACAGCCTAATGTTGGCCAAATATGTTCAGATGTGAATTCCAGATAGGTGCAAGCATCCCATGTTGTCCCTACTGTAGAAGTGCCCAATGGTAACATGAACTGTGGTTATAAAATCACAACACAGCTTCTTTTGTCAGTAGGATCACAGGTTAATGTCCTCAATATATGCCTTTGGAATCATTCTTCGAACACTTCCACTAACTATTCACTGCCTAAAGAATTTTTTAAACTACAATATTTTAACTGAAATTGACCATTTTCTTTCGTGTACTGCAAAGCAAGTGCCACAACACCAATAAATGCATTCCAACATAGCAGAATGTAATTTTCGTCAAAAGCGGTGAGGCCAAAACACCCATAGACAGGAGTGAACAAATGGGGAACATGCATCCCAGTAGCAGTAAGATGCTCAGTGCTGCTGAGAGTGGACTAACCCAGTGCATCACATCTTTACCAGGTAGCGAACACAGCACTTGTGGGTTACTCTGATAAAGCACCGGATTTTAAGATTGTTTCTGTAATAATGCATACTAGTAGCTAATCATCAATCACCTGATTGCCAGCAGTAACCAGAAAAACACGGCCAACTCACTTTAATCCAGCTAAACCTGCAAGTAATTTCATACAATAGTTTGGAGAGAAAAGGGTGAAACAGAAGACAGTTGTTTAATCCTGCTATTCTAACCTGTTATACTTCAAAGCCCATCTTTCGCATGCATTCTTTATGAGCTTCAATCAGTTGTTTGCAGTTTTCTTCTCCATTTGCCGCAATGCTACAAACACGAGCAAAAGACTTTATCACAAATTGTAACGATCAACTGCTAGGCATCACACCCGCCATAAAATCTTGGTACTCGTAGCCTTCGTGGCAAACTTATAGTATCGTGGACTGAAGAATTATACAGTATCTTTGGGCATGTTTAAAGACGTTTCTTTAACCCCGGGATTTACGTGCTGAGAGCGGGCTGAATAGTTATTCTGAAGGAGAGTCGCTATATAAATCTTTAGATACAATACAATGCTGCGTGAACGCCGGACGGTACCAATTTTTCTAATGACACGACACTAACCCTGACCCTCACGACGCCTAACCTGACCCTCACCCTGTAAACTTACGCCCTATATCGTTCAGTCCCCGATTCTATAAGCTTGCCACCATCGTCTTTGTTTGGTTACAGGGTGAACCCATATTATACACCTCTTACATAATTGCCCCTCACTTATTGCGTAATGTCGGCTGGAGGTCAGAACATGTGAGACGCTAAATACCAAATTCACCATCTAACATCATTTGGAAATTCATTGGACGCCATCGTACCATTCATCGCGAGGTTTTCTCGTTTCGGGGCAAGCACAACATGGCTTGCATTTCTTCTTTTCTCCGGTTATCGGATCTTTTGCGTCCTTCGCGTCCGGCATTTTTACCCTTATGGAGAGCCACCGAATCTGGTCACCATTTTTCATAGACTACGAATACATGTAGAGTTCAGTTTTATGGAACTAGTAACTGTTGTGACATTTAAATACTTCGTAGTCGTAATCTCCAAACTACTAAAGCGCCACTTGAAAGCCGAGCGTAGGGCACCAGCTTATTCACGAGCGTTGTGTCTAGTCAGAAGGGTTTCCCAGAAGAGTAGTCAGAAGAAGGTCCGAGTCCGGTTTCCAGAGGATCAGAGGGGCAGATGTTAAGGTGGATGTCGTTGTGTCTTATGATTTTTACCACGTATTTTGTTTTCGGTTTAGCCTGTGGCAAATTTAAATAAAGTAATTCAGGATTTGCTTTCATGAAAGCTTTGACGACACTTCAGAAATATCACCTTCAAGAAGTTTTCGAAGTGACTAGTGCCATCTAGCGAATGTAGATGCAGCGTGCTATTCTTACGTATTTGAGACAACTTTTCGCGATCCGCAAAATGCTTTCGTGTGGCGATTTTAAAGTTCAGTCTTTAAACTAATTAACAGACACTTAAAAGGAAGTAACTCTTGTTGTTTATTTACAACCGAGAATCCCTTAAATATGCGAAAGGTAAGACGGGAAACATAGACTTCGACTGGTTTGATAACGTATCCTATTTTAACGACGCCTGTTAAGAGATGATTGACGTTGGTGTAAATCCAGAGTTATTTATAGCCATCTTCATTACAAAGTCTTATAATTAAGCTTAACATTCGATTTTCCGATCGATA
Source organism: Aporrectodea caliginosa (assembly GCA_020284085.1). Classification (NCBI taxonomy): domain Eukaryota; kingdom Metazoa; phylum Annelida; class Clitellata; order Crassiclitellata; family Lumbricidae; genus Aporrectodea; species Aporrectodea caliginosa. The sequence continues at coordinate 211,298 of JACEVL010000461.1, forward strand.
ATCGATTATTTGTCTGGTTTGTTGGAGAAGGATTTCTCTCTCAGCTCTCATTCGGTAGGTGGCGCTAGGCGTTCAGGCATCCCATTTGCCAGAATGATGTAGCGATAGCTGACCTACATTTGCGGATCATAGCCTATGCAGGAGCAATACTGTCCCATTATGCGCTTTCTGTGAGTGATTGGATTGTCGCGTGGAAACGATTAGGCCTACATGAGGTCGCATAGGTGCATTGCGGTGGAGGGCGTGTTGAAGGGAAACAACGACCTGAAGGGAACAAGCGAGAAGTGGGTTTGTTTATATCCGTACAAAGACGTTGAAAACGGAGAGATAGGCCTATAATTTATTTGTGTATGGCGCGGGAGGCGGCTGTTTCTCACGAAGCCCGTTTCGTCAGTGGACTTTGAGCTATGCAGAATTTTAAATTTAATTTAAAATAATTAACAGACACGTAAAAGGGAAATAACTTAATTTAAATTTAATTCAACCTGTTTATAGGCAGCCTATCAAAACAGAACCGACGTGTCAGGCTGGGATTGGTTCTGGTACGAGTCAAAACCAAAACAAGGCAGGATTAGTGCAGGCTGGAGGTATAAGTAGAGCTCTAGCTGGTTGATAGGCAATCGCTCAAGCACTTTGGACTTCTCTTCATAGTCATTCTGCAGGTCTTTCTGCTCGCGTACAACCAGATTAATGATGGCTGTTCTCTTCAAGCAATGGGAGGATGGTTTCGTCGTGCGTAATATGACGCACGAAGACGCCAAAATTGTTCAGAAATGGTACAACGATATCTGCCCCACCTCCACGGACCTCGACATCGCACTTGACGTTTGCGATCCATCTTATAACTTCTTTATCGGAGAGCTAAACGGTGAGGTCATCGCATCCATCGCCAACGTACCCGTCTGTGACGACGAGGGGATACTCTACTGTTCGTACTTCTACGTGGAGGAAAAGTACCGGAAGTTTGGATACGGGAGACGCATATACGATGAGGTTGCGGATGTTATAGTGGGGGATGCAGTGCTGGTCATGGATGCTCACGATGAGCTGGAGGAGATGCAGAAAAGGAGGGGGCTGACGAGCGACTTCCGGGTCACCCTCTATCAGGGTTCGGTTGACGCGGTTGATGGTAACAGAAGTGGAGCCATAGTTGAACAGGTTATATTGTATTCCGTGCAGTGCATATTTTAACTGTATAACTAC
>JACEVL010000461.1:215000-280000 GCA_020284085.1 Aporrectodea caliginosa
TGTGTGTGTGTGTGTGTGTGTGTGTGTGTGTGTGTGTGTGTGTGTTTGTGTGTGGAGGGAGGCGGACAAGAGGAAGACCACGACAGATGATGCTGGATTGGATGATAACAAATGGTTACAACCTTACAGAAAGCTGATAGAAGAGGCCCAACAGCGAGAGGAGTGGCGACGTCGGACATCTGAACCTGCCCAAAGGTGCAGAGTACCAGAAAAGAGTAGTCACCATTTAAACAAAATAGAATCATCATCATAATTATATTCGTTTAATGTGTTAACAACAGACATAACGCTGTAGGTGTACATAAAAAAATACATCTAGATAATAGTATGAATTAACAATAGCTTAGTAAGAGTTCAGGAATAACATACGAGATATAAAATTTCGTGAGTCCTTGTCAGGAAGGTTAAAGTTATGTGGTCTGATCCTAAGAAATATAGGATCAGACCACAGGATCACATAGGATCACATAGGATCAGACTATCTACACATTAATCCTTAATGTGTAGATAGCAGTAATGCTGCACGAATAGTTTGTTGATATCTTATAAGTCACAAATATTTTGCCGTAAAAACTTTAATGTGCAAGCCTCAAGTTGATTGCGTGAACTTAGTTCAAAAATATGGAACGCTTGACGAATTTGCGTGTCATCCTTGCGCTATGTATAATAGGTATCTTCTCTGTATCGTTCCAATTTTAGTATATGTACTGCCGAAGCAAGTACAATCGGTCTACTGGCCTTCTCATTTATAACATACTCCTGAAGGGGATTCATAAATTAAAAGGTAGCAGCGTGCAGTTTGGAATAAAACGTAGATTTTTCTGTTCATTATTGAAAAGGTAATAATAAATGTAATTATATCAAATGCATTATTTTTCTTTAAAATATGTATGGTTTTGAAACGAAGAGCCGTTATACATAAAGATGTTTGAACATTTAAGTTTTAATATAATAGGCTAACGTTAATTATTGGCAGCACCTGAAGTAGTTTAACTGTGTTGGTAATCGATAGATGGCGAGACTGTTTTTCTTAGCGACCGTTGACGTTGCGAAATTTATGTTTCTAAAGAAATCATTCGCCACAACATTCAAAATAATAATCGTCGTCTATTGATATTCTAAGTATGATATTAACAGTTGAATTGTGATAAACTTTATAGGTAGGCCTATAAAAGGCATTTTAGATCGCATGAGATTAGATTTTGCCACAGGGCTAACATCTTTTCCGATTCGCATATAATATTATAGGCCTAGGCCTAAAGGCATAATGCTATGGGCCTAGGCCCTATATATTATATTTGAAGGCTGTACACTGTCTATTGTACAACGTCAATCATCGTCGATATGACGGCGTCGTTAAACAAACGATATTAAGTAACTGTCTATTGTACTTGCTTCGGCAGTGGGCCTACATAGTTTACAAAAATTGGAACGTAGGCCAAGCGCAGGGCACCAGCTTATTCGTGAGCGCTGCAATATATAATAATTGCAGTTGTATACTGTATGTATTTATCAAATAAATAATTTTATGGGCTTTTACTCTGCAGTGAACCAAACGCAGAAGCCATAAATCTGATCAAGGAGCTCCGACTGAAGGATGACATACACATGATACGAATGCACAAGAATGGAGATCCTGGTCCGATTAGTTCCAGAGTCTTCGCCATTACTTCCATTGACATATGCGGATTTTAGAGTTTCGTGTGATAATTATTTGCTCTTTACAGCATCCTAATTCGATCTGCCAACTTAATTAGTTCCAGAGTCTTCGCCATTACTTCCATTGACATATGCGGATTTTAGATTTTCTTATGATAATTATTTGCTCTTTACAGCATCCTAATTCTGTTCTTCTTCCTCCTCCTCCTCCTCCTCTTTTCTTCCTCCTACACCTCCTCCTCTTACTTTTTCCTCTTCCTTGTCTTCCTCCTACTCCTCTCCTCTTTTTCTTCCTTCTCCTTTTCTTCCTCCTAGGCCTATAGGCTATACACCTCCTTCTACTTCTCCTCCTCTTCCTCGTCGCCCTCCTATTCCTCATCCTCTCCTCCTTTTCTTCTTCCTACACCTTCTCCTACTTCTCCTCTTCCTTGTTTTCCTCCTACTCCTAATTAAACGTGGATCGGTCGAAACACGTTATACCTGCATGTTGATTCGAGGATTTAAATATTACAGTATTTAGTCATTACGGTAGGCCTACTTATTAGGCCCTACCGTTAGTTTAGGCTATTTTAGTCATCTTAGGCTTATAATCTTACTTACACGCTTAAAATCGAAGTATAGGTTATGCATTTAACTGAAATTTACTGCAACCATTTTGTATTAGGCTGATATGCGTTGTTTTACATCCATCCAATTTGTTGTGTTAATCAAGACGATTAAATATGTTTTGCTTATGTTTTTATTTATATACATGTATATTTTATTATCTGATAATTATGCAGGCCTATGCATATACATTAATAATAAGATAGGCCTACTATAATAGGCTAGATATATATATTACATACTAATTAAGATAAATACTAATTATGATCTCCATTTCTTTAGAGACATTCTGTAAAAGGATCCACCGTTGCCTTTAGTCTGTCTATCTGACATACGTTTGGTTCTTGCCTGTAGCTGTTATCGCTATTCCCAAACTTCTAAAGCGCCACTCGAAAGATAAGCGCAGGGCAACTGTACAGCTTATTCACGAGCGCTGTACCGTCTGTCTGTCTCGCTAGTAGTGGGGTCCAGGGAGCTGCCAATATTGGCGAAATTGTTCACATCTGGCAACCAACGCGCCCTTTTGGTTCCAGATAGTACATCGGTAGACGAGTCCAAAAAGCCCGGGACACAAATTTTCACGGCCCTCTAGCGGAAATGGCAGCCATTTTTCAAAATGGCCGACCAGAATACATATTGTTCAATATCTCCGATTGTCCTTTGCATAGAATCGTGATTTTGGTGTCTAAACATACATATTTAGGGGCAAGGATACCAACGAAACTAATTGCAAGCACTTATCTACCCGAAATTGGCAGCCATTTTCCAAAATGGCGACTGAAATATAACTCTTTTTTTCATTTGATTTGGCGCGTGTGAATGAGCAGGTTGACGTCACTGCTTTTATAGGCGCTAAAGATATCTGGGGATTACGAGCAGGATGTGATTTAAATTTCCAATACTATACGCCCACAGTCTACGGCAGGGGTCTCCAAAGTTTTCCAGCGGAGGCCACATTGCTGACTTTCTAAAGCTCCGCGGGCCAAAACTCCGAAGAAAAAAAATTTCTCTGTGTGCAGCTGTCCAGTGAATTGTGAATAATGCGATGAATGCATGGATTCATAATGTCTCCGAATATTGTACTCTTTAAGCACTGCAATGATGTCATTGCATATCAGGCACAGTGCCTTACAAACAGCGACATGGATTTTGGCAATATGCATGTCAGAGTACAGAGGCATTAAAATTTTCAATTTTCCCAGTTTAGTTTGTTTCGTCAAGGAGAGTTCCGCGGGCCGGATTAAAGGCCTTAGCGGGCCGGATGTGGCCCGCGGGCCGTACTTTGGAGACCCCTGGTCTACGGACATGATAATCAACAGTCTTCTAAGTTCGAAATCTTTCTGTTGCCTTCTTTTCTTTGCGTTGATCTCTTTGAGGAATGGTTTTGAAAGCTTTAGCGTGCACCAACTGATTTTGGCAATAGTCTATAGTGTCCAGTGGCGTAACGAAGGGTTTTAGCGCCCAGAGGCAAGAGCTAGTTGATGACTGCGCCCCTTTTTGATTTTTCTGTTGACTTTTTGATCGTTCTTGTCATAGCCTAGTAGATCTACTGTGTACCAATGAAAGCTAGTTTGGCGCCCCCTTGTGCTGCACCCGGGGGCGGTTGCCTCCTCTGCCCCTTCGTTACGCCAATGCCTGTGTCTAAACCATCGACCTAATGGTCTAAACCTATTGTGCACAATAGCGTAATATAATTTAGTTTGAGATTTTATCAGAGTGTTACGGTCCAGTGTGATTCTCGTTAACGATAACATAACGAAAATGTTCGTTAACGAAAATAAAACGATTTCGTTAACGATAACTATAACTATAACTAAAAAATATCATTAACTATAACTATAGGCCTAACGAAAATAACAATAACGAAAATTCATCTTTATTTTCGTTAATACAAAAAATAAAAATAGGAAGTGCAATATGGACGATTCGACATAAATGAGAACGAAAAATGCGATATTTTTATTAAGCAATTTGTCAGTTACTTTGGAAACTCGTGTATTCGTGAAGCTGAATGCACACATGCCTCAAAGGCTTTCAAAGCTCTGAGCAAATTGTGAAACAGCGTGTTACTACGCACAATTTTGCTTATAGCCTTAATTATTGTAACTAAGTAGTAGCTAAAATTAACTAAAATAAAAATCCATTAACTATAACTATAACTATAACTAAAAATAATACTAACTATAACTATAACTATAACTAAAATAAGAAACCATTAACTATAACTGTAACTATAACTAAAATAAAATCTGTAAGGAGAATCACACTGTTACGGTCTTTACCTCATTTTGACCTGGACTAATATTTTAGTCCCAGGTTTGACTATCGCCATCTCGACACTGACTATATTATTTTAAATACTTTCTTGAAACAATATATAAACTTTATTTTAAGATTTTAAGAAAACAACTTTGTTTCTAAATGAACTTCTTTAGCCCTATCGGACATAGCATAATTTATATTACAGTAACAGCTAGAACGCGTAATAAACGGTAATGCGAATATAAAGGGACTGCAATAAAAAATATTATGATTATTAATTTGCATCTATGGAGTTCGGAGCTCAATTTCTATCTAAATCGTGTTTTCATCAGTCAGTAGTTTCCGTTTCCGGTTAGCGGCAGCACTGTCAATAATCAGTACAATGGTGAGTTTGCAAAATTCGCTTTTGAAAATAAAATCCAATTTCGTTATAGTTTTTGAAAATTAAAGTATAGCAGTTAAGAACGGTTGGTGGACATTTACAATTTTGGTGATCTACGCGTCCGATATTAATAGCGTCGCGCAACCCTTTAATCAGCGTCAGAAGTGGACAGTGCATGCCAATGGAGACTACCCGAACTGCAGCCTAATCCCTGAAAGCAGTTTCCACTAAGCGTTCGATATTCTGAAAACTAGTGCGGACTCGAATCCCTGAAACACGAATTCTCGAAAGTGAATAGAATGCGGACTAGATGGTGCGTTTGCAGAAGAATAACTCCTCTGTGTATCAGGCAATTATAGTAAGCGTAGTGCTACTGCGGCGGAAGATTCCGCCACGCAGTGCATGAAGAAATTACTTCTGCGGTGGTAAGGTTTTCACATTTTATCTAATAACGACTCTGACCCTGAGTCCGTGACCCTAACCGACCGTCACAACGCCTAACCTGACCATAATCGACCCTCACGAGGCTTAACCTGACCCTAACCAACCCTCATGACGCCAATTTATAGGAAGTAACGCATTTGAACAATGCGCATGCGCCGAAGGTTGCGCATGCGCAAAGCTCTTCCACTGTCGAAAGTAGTAATTCTGTGGTGGAATATTAAGATGCTCTATAGTCTTAGAACCTGGGGTCAACCCGAATCCACAAAACCCGAAAACGCTGAAAATAGAAAAAAGCCTGATTTCCTGAAAAGTTTTCTATAAAGTGGCCAAACTCCAAAGAGCTATTCAGAGTTAAATTGTAAACATGACATAGACCTAGTGTGGCCTTGATGTATATCGATATACTGCCTATTCAAATGTTTATTTGTTAATTACATTCATTCGGGTCGGACTTAAAAGATCAATTTCGGGGATCCGGCCGAAATTCGTTTGGGGATTCGACCCGCACCCTATAACCTGACACAGCCATTAGCGTCTAAGTTAATTTTTTTATTTGTAGTTTCGTAACCAGTACGACAACGATGTTACAACTTGGAGCCCACAGGTGAGTTTAAACATTCTTTGATTTATTTTTTTTTGTCATTTTGATTTTCTTTATAAGATTAATTTATGTTGAGCCGGTAATCCTAAAGAAATGACTTCTTGTGGTTGCTCTACTTGTAGACAACCCACAAACTGCAAGAGCTGTTAGATTGCTCCAAGCAAGCAGAAGGTGTATCATATCAGCCTGCCACCAATCACCATGTAAACAATATGGCTGATCCAGACTCCCGATAGAATAGGGCGCTACAACTTCACACAATGCAATTCACTAAAGTAAGTAAGTAAGTAATTAGTCATGAACACGATGTTTGCCACGACAACACGGTACACGCATAAAACGTGGAGAACATGTGGATGCATGTAAAAATGAAACTATACAGACAATTGTGTACCGGCTTTCTGCTTTGGTCTGGCGGTGCCTCTTAGGTTCCGTTCCTGTGTATTTAGGCTGAAAAAAAAATAATGGTGTGTTTCCGGTAACAGAGTTAAAAAAAACTGGGTAGGTAGGTAGGAAAATAATTTTATTTTGTTAAAATAATTTTATGCAGTGATTTCCGAAAATTAAGCCACTGCCCATTTATGCACAGCGGTACACGCTGTACCAAAGTATGTATTTTCTATGCGAGTATTAAAAATGCCTATTTGCAGAATGTACTTTACAAACTGCTGTCGAAAACAATCTTATTTATTTCATTTTGTTGACATCGTTTTTCTTGCAAGGTGAAATGGAAGGGGCAGGGGTTGCTAACTGTTGCTAAGGAAGGCGGTTGCTAAAGGGGCCAAGTCTGACTTTGAAACTGGTTGCTAATGAGGCTGACACAGAGGCTGCTTGCTTCAAAGCTTGGTTGTTAAGGAGGCTGGTTGCTATGAAAGTAGAATGCTACGGAGGTTGTTAAGTAGGCTGATTGCTAAGGAGGCTTTACATTTTATAATGGCACGTACGATAAAAGGTATTTCTGATACAATGAATATGGCGGTCAGATTTGTAAAATAATCCTGTCAAATTACCGTGAGATAAACCACCACTTTCGGGTCCATTACCTCCCTCTCCCAAACTCCACACTTTAGCCCTTTTTATTGCTGTAATTTACGGGACCATTATTTCCATTGAAAGACCGCTAGTTTCCGAACGTCTCTGCTTTAGTGAATGCACCTATAATGTCGCGATTCTGCATCTCCGGCATGCAAAGGCTTAATGTATGTGAAGTAAATTTTTTTACAAAAATTTTCCGTTAAAAAAAAATTTTTACAAAATTTTCGAGTCGCGGCAAAAAGTGAGTCGGTCGCGTTACCGGAAACACACCATTATTTTGTTTTGGCCTTTATAAGAGCTCTGTAAGCTCTACTTTGGATGTGCAGGGACGTAGAGCCTCGGCTCCTGACACACATGGTGAACTACTCCTGTTCCCCAAATGCAAGAGCGAACTGCTCTTAGACAGCATCGCGCCTTCTCTGTTGCTGGCCCCATATTTTGGAATGGGCTCCCATTAACATTACGCCTTATTCCTAGAGTTCATTTAGATGCGCTTTACTCTAGCCTTAAAACCATCCTTTTCAGCCGGGGTTTGCCACGGGAGCGCTCCTGAGTAGTAACCTTTGAAGGGCGCTATATAAATCTTTGGAATGAATGAATGAATGAATTCGGCACAAGTCACGAATTGTTTCACATGTATCTTCTGGAGTTCATTTCTGCATAGTGTTGACCTATTGTCATGCATTGAATGCTGGTTGGTTTCTAATTGAACCATGTGCTTGAAAGAAGTTCGTTCTTCGTAAGACTGTCTTTTCTGGATCGTTGTCTTCATCTCTCTCCTCTTAACCCTTTAACGACGAGCATGTACTAAAATGTATTGGAAACCATAGGCAGCTCGTCGTTAAAGGGTTAAACCTTTTTGTTCTCTTGGGATTCTTGCCCTGGGAATGGAATAGCCACGGGCTGTGAGCAGCACTATATAAATTATTGATTACATTACTTTATATTTAAGGTACTGTGATTTGTTTTCAGGGGCGCATACACCAGATCGAATATGCTGAGGAAGCGGTCAAACAGGGCTCGGCCACAGTTGGACTGAAGTCGAAGACGCATGCAGTTCTCGTGGCACTCAAGGTACTTTAGTCTTTAATAATAATAATAATCTTTTCTTTATTAAGCGCCTGCAAACGCAATTGCACTGCGCTGTACATTTACATGTTTGCAATTGAAACAATCTTAACTACTAACAGAACAGACAGCCTGCAATACACGGGGCTAATACAGTAAGCATATGAGTGCGTACCTCTCGCTCTCTACGCCAGATGTTATCCAATGCGCTATCGGGCAAGAACTTACCTTTTTGCCAGCTGTATGGGGAACAGTAGCTGAATGTGGGCCACAAAAACCAAATGGATAGAGCATTTGGGTTGTAACACAGAGAAAGGGTTCAAGCCTTCACTCAGGTGGTTACCATGTAAGGACCTTTGAGCAAGTCCCTTCACTCACAGTTGCTCAGCGCCATTGATGTTCCATTGTATGGTCGTGTGTGCACTTCTGAAGTTTGGAAGGAAGGCGATATCAGTTACAGTTTTATTGTATTGCACAGCACAGACTATTGGGCACACTGGTGATGAGTGCCTAGTGGAATGGATACTGACTCTTTATTTCACTTATGACGAGCGTGTTCTAAAAGTGACTGGGAAAATGCTGTTATGCTGCAAGAGATTGACAGCAATGCTAATTTTATAATTTGAAACTATTGTTTATTTCTACTTTGAAAGTGTATGGTCACTTTGCATAGTGCCAGTGTTATGTATGACATTGTATGTACCGTATGTATGTGTTCTTTTCCAACTTATTGTATTGTTAATGGAGTTAAATGTTTCTTTTGCACAGTTACCTAGCAATTGAATACATTTATAAATATTAATTTAAATTTTCTCGCTGAAGGTAGTACCTCCAAATTGGATTTCCCATTCAAGGATATATCACTTTCAGTTGCTTCAAAGTTTGAGGCCTTCTACAGAATTCAATGTCTTACAGCAACAGTGGAAACTCCTACTGCAAATTGAGTGCAATATGTGTGCATGTATGTGTGTACTGGTATGTAACATATTGTATTTGTATATGCATGTGTATTTGAGTGAATGAATTAATCATACATCCATTGCAAGAGACAAGAGATTACGAGACAATTACCTCAATACAGCATCTTTTGATCACCTCTCAAAAGCGCATAAAATGCCGTTTACCACCTACATGTTCCTGGTTTGTTTGACTATTTTGCCAACAGAGGGCACCGTCAGAGCTGTCTGCTCATCAGAAGAAGATCCTGCCGCTAGACACTCATGTTGGAATTTCCATCGCTGGTCTTACGGCTGACGCTAGGCTCCTCAGGTCTGTTTGCAACGACTTTGCTGGCTAAATAAGATTAAAAAATTTGACAGTTATTTGAAGGAATTCGGTTTTCGTTTGTGTAACATGCTGCTAGTTCATAATCTGTAATGTACTACTGTAATGTTGGAATGTAACAGTATGACTATGCACTTATTCATGACCCTTTGGAGAGGAGATTGAATTGCACGTTTGTACATAAGAAGGCTAAGGAAATGAAGCCACTACCAGTTTATCCATACCTGCTTCTCAGGTATGGCTTTAGATATTGATAATTGTAAATGATTTTACAATCGCTTAATGGTTTATTGGCTGTGTCTTGGTTTTTGGTTTAAGAACTAATTTTTATAAACGCTTTTACTGTAGCTTCCACGTCTTTGCAATTAATGTTCTATTTTTTTATCATAAAGCTATGTAGTTCGTTGTTGCACCGTCATTATTGAAGTTCAGACTGGTTTCTGCAACCAATTGAATTTTGAAGGGGATTCTGCAATGGATTATGATTTTTTGATCGGTTTTGCATGAAGCGATTATCGCTTGATGTACAATCATAAATCTGATTATTTGGTATTCTAATAATAGCACTGTCAAAGTCATAAGATTAGTTGAGATGTATTGTTTTGTGTAATGTTTTCCTGAAAGTTAACCAACTCCTCTGATAATAGGTTAATCAGATATACATTTATCTGTGCTTTCTGTAGGGGTGTTACGTGTATTATGTAACTAAAACTTGGTCATTTAGCAAGCACTGCTCTGATTAATGTATAAAGTGCTTTATCTTTCCTTACTTTCTGCTGTTTTTTATTCTTAAGTAGGCCTGGAAATTTATATGGCACCATGGGTAGTCTCTTCTTATTTTTTCAATACAGTGCATTATGTTAAATCATCTTTAAAATATGTTCTGTAATTGTTGCGTTTGAGTTTTTATAGTGTTTCAGTGTAGTGTGGTTTAGCTTTGTATAATTTTGGTCATTGTTCATTTGCGTTTAAGCCAGCAATTGAGTATTTATTCATCGATCTGTTTTCTTTCTGCTTTAGCAAGTTCATGCGGACTGAATGTTTAAATTCGCGCTATGCCTACGACACGCCGTTGCCCGTCTCACGTCTTGTGACCATGGTTGGAAGCAGTATCCTTTCAGAACCAGTTGACGTTCTCAATCAATTATTATTAGTATTACAGTAGATAAGAAATTATGAAAAAGATCGGTGTTAAACCCAGCACTAAACGACATAAGCAACTGAATGGAACAGGCAGATACTGGGAGCCTGTGGAAGGGGATTCCAGAATCTAAGTCCAGCTATTGGATTATAAGCTGGTTCACCAAGAACAATTCCATTTGTGATCAGAGAAGGGCAAACAGATGACCTTGTTAAATAGTGCTAAGTCTGAGGAATAAAGACTGTTTTAAGTACTGTGGTCGACTACAGATCAATGTTTTATAAAGAGTAATGTTATGCTATGGCTGTGTCAGATTGTCATCCTTAACCTGTTGCTACAGAATCCCAGATTCCAACTCAGCGCTATGGCAGGAGACCATTTGGAGTGGGACTTCTTGTAGCAGGCTACGATGTGAGCATCTTTAATCCAGTTAATCCGATGATTAAATAAAACAGATTTAATTCGATTTATGTGTCCATTTCTAAATTTCTTCTTACAGTGCTCCCTTGGCAGACAAGGAATACACTAATAGCGGTATTAAACTGTAAAGTAAGTTGCAAAATTTTGAGTCCTTTTTTGTCTTGTAATATAATTGTAACAGCTATTTCTACAGTCCCTTCTCTTTAGTTTTTGGAACAGTTTTATGTCTGGTTATCTTTCTTGTTAGTTAATAATAAAAATGAGATGAATTCATATTTTTTATTCCTCATTAGAAGTTATCTTGGTGATTAGAAATGATGTACAGAATGGTAAACCATGTCAAGTTCTGGCAACTATAGTTGGGAAACTTTGGTGGTCTGTGCGTGTGTCCACTGGTCGGCTACTAGTGACTGGCACCTTGGTGAGGTTCGACTGGCACCTTGGTGAAGTTCTTGTAAGGCGCTATATAAATGGCCATATACATAGTTATCTGAGCAATATTTGCCAACTGGTAAATTTTTTGTACTTAACTACATTTGACATCGTTAAACTAGTGCAGAGGGCAACTCTGATTAGAGATACTGTATGGTTTTCCTTAATAAATAAATAAAAGTTATTTAAACTGTTTTGGTTGTTTTGTTTCAATAGGAACAAGGTGCACATCTCTACCAGACCTGTCCCTCGGCTAATTTCTTTGACTGCAAGGCAATGGCCATCGGAGCGAGGTCGCAGTCAGCTCGTACCTACCTGGAACGCCATTTGGAGGAATTTCCTAGCAGTACGTTTTCTTGTAGCATCTAACAGATTAACGTGACATACTGTGGCTGAAAAAGCATTGCACAATGCCTGTGGGTCTTTCACACAGTTCACAGGGAAGATATGGCACAAAGGGTTTGTTCTGTAGTGCACGTGATCTGTAATCCAACAGTTACGGATTCAAGCCAACTGTGTTGACTCTGTGTAACATTCATGGACGAGTTGTTAATGTTCACATGTCTTGCCACACAGATTGAGATTCGCAGATTAATTTTTTCATGTGAAATCAGAGATTCATTGCTTGCATTTGAACAATGAGCTGCTTTGGTTTCCCAGTCGCTTTTAGTACTTTCATTGTTAAAGTGTTAAATTGTTTGTCATGTATATGTATAGGGTAGTTAATGTAATGTAATGGAGCATTTTATATTACCATATACTTTGTTAAACTATGAGACCCATAAGGAATGGGGTTTTTTGTGATTTGGTTAATTGTTATTTTGATTGTGCGCAGGGCTGTTAATGATTAAATTTTTTATTAGTTAACTTTGTAGGAATTAACGATTAAATAAACGTTAACTTCCGCAACCCTAGATTAAATATAATCCCCCAATATGTCATGACAAGTACAAAATTGACAATATTCATTGTTTATCTTTTAATAGTATTATTAATATTTATTACTAGTTAGTAGTTACTTAGTAGTTATTTGTTCATATTAGTATAGTAGTCTTGTTTACGTTTATCAGTTCAGATGTCTTCCTTCAACCACAAGGTCTATAATACCGTGGCACCTTATAAAATATAATAAGCGGTCTTCGATTAATCGTTAAAATAAATTTAATCATTAAAATTAATTATCGATTAATTAATCGTTAACTTCTGCAGCCCTAGTAATTTGATTTTTATGTAAGAATTTTTATTTGATGTAACAGTGGTTTGATTTTTAGGCACCTTGGAGGAGCTGGTTAAGCACGGCCTTCGAGCTCTCAGAGACACCCTTCCAAACGACGTGGACCTGACAACAAAGGTAACGTTTCATTTTATAACACTTCTAGTGGACATGTATGATATTGCACTAAGATATATCACACGTGCTAGAAATTGACGAAACTGTATAGAGATATATTCCTCATTGGTGAGACACTGTAGCCAATGGTTAGACTTTATTTCACACAGTTTTTGTCTTAATTGGCATAATCCCCTAGTACAGGGGTGGCCAACCTTTTTTGGCCTACGGGCCACTATGATTGTTGGTAAGCATGCGGCGGGCCGCAAAATGTTTGTCCTCACAGCCTTGAAAGAAATGCAAATGTTTATTTCATATTTTACAATATGTATAAAAACAGGTGAGACTATATTAGGTCACTAGAACTTACAACACTAAATCTTTTAGTGTTTTAGACATCATTATTATGCGGTATTGTAGTAGTTGGACAAGTTAGTAGGTGCAAAATGAGACAAAAATTATTTAGAAAGGGCCATGCGGGCTGCCAATCAGCAGCTCCGTGGGCCGTGATTTGGCCCGCGGGTTGGCCATCCCTGCCCTAGTACTTGTCTTTGCAGTGACCCCTGCAGCTCCACTCTTTGTGGACGTCCTATTTAAAGGACCCATTAATTTTGTCCTTGGGCTAGTTAGGAACTGTAGACATGGGTAGGTCACGATACACGAACAACAAAAAGAAGTTGGTTTAAGTTGCGGCTCAAGCCACTTGGTGAATGTGTCTAGCAAGATGTTGTGAATTGTGTAAATGGTTAGACTGACCCAGGTGGTTGGTGCTGAATTTGAATGATTGATTGAATCATTAATTCATTCGTTCATTCATTAACTGATTTGCTTTTATTTTTGACAGAACTGTTCGGTTGGTTTGGTTGGCAAAGATACTCTGTTTACAATCTACGACGACGAACACATTGACCAATATGTATCCTTCATTTGCGTAGACTTTGTCCTTTATAGTGATAATAATATTATAATAAGAATGTGCATTTATTCAATTGTGACAAGCTGCAGTATAGTTACATGAAATAGTAGGAACACATGATAACAAATTAAACAAGTGTAGTTTTTTGGATCTCTTGGATTTGTTAATGTAATGTAATGTTATGTAACTGTAGCACCCCTTCAAGACGTCTACTCGGTGGTGCTTTCTGTGCTAGCCTACATAATTTATGTTAAATATCATTACGAATGAATATATTACATCAGTTAGCAAAACAATCTAACCATGACTAGTGCAGTGAAGTTGATATGGCAGTTGTGGGGCACGGTTAACAATTGGTTAGAGTGCTCTGACTGCTCTCCTCGTAAAGAGGAGAGTTACGAGTTTGTGCTCACCCCCCAAGACGAGTTCATTGTAGGGACCTTGAGCAAATCCTCAACTCACACCTGCTTAGTGCAATCTCTTGGTGATTGGTCATTACATAGTGGTGCTTAATAAATGCATAATAATAATAAAGGTAATAATGATAAAGTAGTTGAATGGGTAACCAGCATGATGGGTGACTAGGGTGTCTTGGATTGTGCCATGGCCAATAAGCCTTTTTTGACCTTTTCACTATTCATTTGGGGAGTTGCTATAGGTTTGTGTAACTTTTATCTTTATGCTTCTTTGGATCACATAACCAATTGACAGGGCCGGGTTAAGACGTCCGGGGGCCCTAACCGGAAAGCCATGCAAAATTGTTTTCCCAGATTTGGAGAAAAACCATGTTTATTACTTTGATAAATTTCTGATGACCTTCTTTTGCTTTTTCCATCCTTTTTCCCGAAGAAAATTGTAAAATAGGACCTTTGTACCATCTGATTTATTATTTCCTGACAGTTGGGCCCCTCAAAACGTTGTGGGGCCCTAAGCCATGTCAAATAGGACCTTTGTACCATCTGATTTTATATTTCCTGACAGTGGGGGCCCTCAAAACGTTGTGGGGCCCTAAGCCATGGCTTATTTCGCTTATAGGTTAATCCGGCTCTGCCAATTGAATTACCTTTATCTTTGTGATTCTGTGGAGTTTCAAGAGGTTTGTAAACACTGTGTCTCATCTTGTTTTGACTTGCTGTTTCTTGATCTTTGTTAAATTCCTTAATTCTTGATCAGCTGAAGTTGATTGAAGGTGAGGAGCGATCAGCTCACGCCGGAAAAGATGATGAACCTGTGAGTATAAGTTTTTCAGCCGAGTCAGTGCAGATGTATGGTAATGTAATGCAAGAAATTATGGGTTTAGGTAAGGTAGTTTCATCACATTTATTAATTCAAACGGACAAGTATGCAGTAAGATTACAAGATACAGTAGTAACAGATGATAATTTTAACAGGAGTCAAATTTAACTGTATGGCAGCCTGCAAGCGGCCATCTGTCCGCCATCTGTCCTGCTTATTTTACAGTCGACTGTTAAGGGGTGGAAGGCTGAGTAAACATGGAGCTAGCAGGTATCGAACCCACTTCCTTCTGAGCTCTATCGTGCCAGTGTCTGACTATTCAACTATCTCCCTTAACAAGTTTAACAGTCCTGAGTCGAATTTAACTATATGGTAGCCTGCAAGGTGCCCATCAGTCCTGCTTTTACAGTCGCCTCTAAGGGATGGAAGGGTGAGTAAACATGTATCGAACCCGCGTCCTTCTGATCTTCTTGCCAGTGTGTTACCAGTCAACCATCTCCCGGCCTCACATGAAGCTGAAAGCTACAGGTGATAGCGATGTGAAAGTGGTAACATTTTCTTGCTCTGTTTGGCAATGCGAGGTTTCAGACTAACTGTAAAAGGTGAGGGCTTGTTTTAAATTAATATGAGAGCTTGTTCATTTTTTGCAGACGCAGATGGAAGCCGAGGCAGGCGAAGTTGACCCTGCTGCAGGACCGGCGGATCCACAGGCACCTCCATCGGATGTCGTGGGTGAATAATTCCGCATTGGGTGTGACAGTGCCATGCTGCTTGAAGACACATCTGGAACAATGAAGAATAGTTGCAGTTTGATCAATGACTGTGTGACATGGATATAGTTGGATTTCTGAAGAAAATCTTTTTAGGTTTTGATGTGCTTGACACTGCGATGTTATTATGGACAAGGTAATAATATGTTGCGCTTCAGTTGTAAAACGCTCAACAGTTGGAAACTTGGTGTTCTCATCTAAACAGATTAGATGTGTATCATGTCTTTGGGTAATTTCAATTCTAAAGTTTGGATAATTATCACTGAAAACTAGTGATATATCACATTGAGACAGATTACGTGTGTTTGGGGGTTTAAATTCTGATGTTTGGATAATTGTCATTGGAAACTATCATGTCTCGTAAGTTAGATTACATATGATTGGGTAGTTTAAATTCTGATGTTTGGATAAGTGTTACTGAAAACTGTTGATATAATAATCACGTCAAAACAGATTACATGTACATGTGTTTGGGTAATTTAAAATCTTATGTTTGGATAATTCTAATGCTGAAAAGTACAATTAATGTAGTGTAATGTATTTGAACATTTATATAGCGCCCCTTAAAGATGTGTACACTGTTCTCAGAGGCGCTCTCTGTACTAGCCTGCTGCCTATATGATGTTACGTGTCATTAAGAACCAGGGTGAGAATTGCAGAATCGCGCCTTCTCAGTAGTTGGCCTTTGGTGCTGCGCTTGCATCCCAGAATCCATTCTTGCCTCAAAACTGACCTTTTCAGCCGTGCTGGGGTCGGGAGCGCTCCTGAGTAGTAACCTTGAGGGGGCGCTATATAAATATTCGTAATGAATGAATTACAAGCGACTCGTCTGCAGGTCTAGCTGTTATCGATTGCACCTATGGACCTATTTTGTTCTGCAACAGCGGTGCACTTGAGAAACGCATAGCTCGCTCTGGTCCATCGGACCCTCCTCGAAGGTAACGTTTATTTAACGACGCCTCATAGCGTACATGATTTGCGTGGCCCTCAACATCCTCAAGGGATAGGCTGTGGCCAATAAATAGCTGAAAACAGCAGCAAGAACAGCTTGTTTGTGTCGGCAGTTCAAATCTTAGGCTAGCGACAGTCTGCAGTTTAGGCCAGATTGAAGGATGGGCAGGAGGCCAAACTGTCGGACTCGCTGCAGAGCTGCATGAATAGTTAGGCCTATATGGCAGTCAAAGGTTACGGGCATAAGTAGGCCTACAAGTGTGTAATACTTCTCCCACAGCCGTACTTTTTTCTCCCTATAGGCTAGTAATTGTCTGATAGCTGAACTGTGACTCATTTGAAGGAAGGCCAATAATAGACGCGTTCCTATAAGTACATTATCAATAGACCCCATTCGCAATTATACGCAAGCAGATGCATTTGGGTTAGACCTGGGAGTCGACCCCAATAAGTCGACCCCAGTCGACTTGGGCATCCCAAGTCGAGTCGAGTCGTTTCTGCCTAGCGCAACTGACCCCCGAGTCGAATTTGTCCAGAAAAGTGACCTCAAGTTGTTTTCTCCACAAGTCGACTTAAACCGACTTGAGACACAATTAAATCTAAATTTATCATATCACACTAATGATCGTGGGGTCACGGCAGAATTTAAGCAGTTTTGTAGTGCTTTTGCAAAAATTAATGAAGCATGTTCTAACTTCTACGGTCTATACCGCGTAGCCTACTTAGGCTGCGGTTGAATTTTGTATTATCGACACCGGTTGCGGCGGTTGTGCTAAACAGTTACTTGTTTTGTTTATAGGTGTCGATTTATCTATATCATTTGTTATTCTATGTTAAAGCGTCACACGTACGTTTCATAAAAATGGCGAATCGAAATGTTAATAAAAATGTTAGCACGTCTACCTTATCGAGAGCTAAACGCGCGCAAATCAATGAACTTTTTAGGCAGTAGGATGGTACGCATGCATTGCTATTTGATACGTTAGGGGTTAGTGTCCAAATAATAATATTATGAAAACAGAATTAAAATGTATCATTATAACAAGCCATTCAGTGCAACCAGTCCGCGGTCCGCCACAGATTCTTCTGCTAACCCATTAGGCCTAGAGCATTACAAAACTTTTCAAGCACAAAAACACACTGCTTAAAATAGGCCTAATAAACTTTGACCAATTTTATTCATCAGGTGTTGAGGTGTCATTACTAATTAGTATATGAAATTAATGCTTGCCAGGCAAATTGGCATGACATTTTTGTATTATTAGACGTACTTAATCGTTATTACCACGTCAGAAGTCGACTTTAAGTCGGAAGTTAGTTGTTTTTCTGCCAAGTCGGATCAAGTCGTTTTGGCTCCAAGTTGTCGACTTCAAGTCGACCTCAAGTCACTTTAGGGTCAAGTGGGGTCAGATTGGCTGACCAAAGTGACTCCCAGGTCTAATTTGGGTTACCCTCACCTCCATGAGTAGGTCGCCCTCGTAGAGCATTAATTTCCATCCATAATAATTCCCATCATCACATTATATGAAAGCATTATTTCCAGATATCAGGAAACGGGGCCAATGCTGATGAGCCTCAACGTCGAGGATGTTGAGCCAATGCGTTCCAATTCCAGTACCAAATTTCCAGTAAAGGTAGTTAGTAAGTATGTATAGGCCTATTCTTTATTAAAATGATTTGACAATAGGGCTTTATCCTAGTCCGTGCTTAAACCTATTGTGCAGATTGCTTAATTATTAATTAGGCCTAGATTTGTTATGACCACTTGCGGTCTAAACCACAGTTTTACTAGGGTCATCTCAAAGCAATACAGAAACTATGTTTTGAGATTTGGTTAAATTTGGTTTGAAAGGAGTTTTGTTACTAAATGATCATCTTTTACATCATCGTGCTTTAACATTACTTATAAGCCTATAACAGCAATTATTTAGCTAGATCGAGCAATATGAAAATTAAATGGCTGCGATTTGAAAAAAATGGTGAATTTATGGTAGAACACAAGGAATCTATATAATAACGTGTAGTCCTTTTTTTGCCCAAGTCGTGTTTCCGTTTCCGGTTAGAGGCGTCTCTGTCAGTAAATTACAATGGTGAGTTTGCAAAATTCGATATTTAAACTACAATCCAATTTTATTAAATTAAAGTATAATAGTTAACAATACGTACGGTCGTTGATGACCATATCATGTTGTGATATCTGGTCGGTTGTTAACTGTGTAATTAACTCATAGTCTTCGAAAGCGGCAGGCTGCGCTTCCACTAACCTGGCCAGTGGTGTAAATCACGGGGGACAGAGGAGAACTGTCCCCCCAAGTTTTGACTGAGACCTATCTGTCAATCAAAACATGCAAAAATCAGGCCACAGAAAAGTCTGTCCACCAAAGTTATGTATTAATTTTCGCATCTGCGCCTGGCATATATCTAAGTGAGGTAAATATATTAAATCTTCACAACAATCACAAGTCAGGTAGGCCTGTGCGTGCTAAACAATCATCATGTCAGATTCACGTGGTCGCCCACGACAGTTACGTACTGTGCTTTTTCATTCATTCATTATATATATTATATATATTTATATAGCACCTCTTCAAGATAACTACTCAGAGGTGCTCCCGACTCCAGCACGGCCAAAAAGAACAGTTTTCAGGTTAACATAGAATAAGTCAGAGAGCGTTCTGGGAAGCAGACGCAATTCCAAGGGCAGCCCATTCCAGACGGTTGGGCCCACCACTGAGAAAGCACGATTTTGCATAGCAGCTGTGCGGGCAAACGGGACTGTGAGCACCCCCCCTGTCAGAGGAGCGAAGGGAGCGACTACCCTGGGCGCCCGATACGGGACGACAGAGGTCCCGCAGATAGGATGGGGCAAGGCCCAACTGACATCGCCACACCAGAGAGGCGATCCTATACGCAATGCGCTGGCGGATAGGGAGCCAGTGTAAGGTTTCCAGCATGTAGTTGGATACATGGCCGAATTTGGGTATTCGGCCAATAAGGCGCGCCGCAGAGCGAAGCACCCGGTCGAGGCACGCCAACCGACAAGACGGTAGGCCGGAGTAAAGAGAAGAGCAGATGTCAAGTCGAGCACATGCAGACAAAGGAATGCAGTAATGCAGTTTTATTATTGTAGTTTTCAGTGATCATTATCTATTAACTTCTAGAGTCAGAGTGTCGTTATTGCAATACACAAAGACAACTGGAAGGTCGCTTCAAAGCAATCGCATTCTGTAGTCGCAGTTCTTTATACTTCTGTCTAACGGTCTAACCCGTACTCGCCACGTTACAGGCTCGAGTGTACAGGTCAGTTGCCAGGACTAAACAGCACTTTATTAAATTGCTTAAACATGTTGGTGGCTGATTTGATTTTTAGTTTCGTAACCAATACGACGGCGACGTTATTTTTTGGAGCCCACAGGTGAGTTAAAACATTCTTTGGTTTATGTTGTATAATTTTGGTTTTTCTTTACGAAGTTAATAGGCCTATATGTTAATCAAGTAATCTTAATTAAGGAAATGACTGCTTCTGGTTGATCTACGTGGCCAACCCAGACTGCAAAAGATATTTGGATGTTGTAGGCCTAAGCAAGCAAAAGGGTGTGTTTTAAGTAAGCTACTGATTGGTGAGTGGTTTCCATGATGATATGTTCAGCGCCATAATAACTCTAACTCGCTATTATTCCTTGGTTTTCAAGTGCATGTAAATCTAACTCCATCTTCCTCTGGTGGCTGAATATCTGCGCCTCAGATTCATATTTTGAGCTGACTTTGCACACATTACAAATTTAATTAATTAATTAATAATAATAATATTGCAGAAACTTGTATGATATCCGATGGAAGCAGTGCTTATTGCAACCTGGGAACTTAGAAGGCGGCATTTTCATGCATTATGATGTTGCTTATCAATGCAACGTCTTAGACCCAAACTTTGTTTCTGTTTTCCAGTTTTTTCTTGTTGTGCTTGGGGGTTGCCACATTGTTTGTATACAGGGTGACCAGCAGAAGTGGCTGTTTGTTAAGGATTACTATGAGCCAGAAGCCTATAGGTTTTTTTGGGGGGACCTGGATTGACTTTCGGATTATTGTTGAGCGGCAGCCTAGTTTTGTCTTCATGTCATCAAAACTTAATTTGAAGTTTAGCTTTAAGCTTTTGTTCTAGTCTTTCTTCAAAGTCGCCCAGCGTGGCATGGACAATCAGTAAAGAAACCAGCCTGTATATGTATTATTCTCTGAATCGTAATCTCGAGATTTCTACAGCACATAAAATGTCAAGGCAGCCATGGATATGAAGTGTTAGCGACTTCAATTTCTTAGCCTCGGCATAAGAGGACAGATGGCCAGTCCTCTCCTTGCTGTTCCATCTTCCCACCGACAGTGTACGGTCAGTGTACTCATTATAGCGGAGTTGGCTAGGGGCACAGGTGGGGCAGAAATCTCAAATCAAATTTTTACTTCTTGATTTGAACCCCGAGTCCCCGACCTCTCGTTTGACAGTACAGCTGCTCCAGCACGCTAACCACTACTCTATCGAGCGCCCCTGCACCGAAACAAGACCAAGCATTTACTAGAGAAACCGGAGTTTAAAACGCAGTGATAATTATTTGTACATTATATCGTTGTGACTCTACAAACAGCTGTTGGATACTGCTGTTTAATTGGGACCCTGTACTTAAAGAAGTTTTACCCTATACTGTGGTTTGTTTTCAGGGGCGCATACACCAGATCGAATATGCTGAGGAAGCGGTCAAGCAGGGCTCGGCCACAGTTGGACTGAAGTCGAAAACGCATGCAGTTCTCGTGGCACTGAAGGTACTGTAGTCTGTGGTCTATAAAAGCGGCTAAGACTTGTGTATACAACTATACATAGAGCCTAGAGGTACCACTTATGACAGCACTGGCATTAAGACACAAGAGATTTGATAGCAAATGCTAATTTTATAATTAAGAAACCAACAATTGCTTCAAACTTCTAGGCTTTTGTTACCGAATGAAACGTCTTGCCTTACTGCAAAGTGTGTGAGTGTGTGTGTGTGAGTGTAAGCGTGTGTGCGTGTGTGTGTGCCTTATATAGCACAATGTGTGTGTATGTATGTGTGTTTGAGTGGATGAACAACTGGCGCATCGTAGCCCTCTACTGAAAAATAGTCAAAATACATATACCGGCAATTAGAGCAGCTTTTAATCACCTCTCAAAGGCGCTTAGATTGCTAGACTACCTACATGTAACATGTTTCTGGGTTTGTTTGACTGGTTTTGTCAACAGAGGGCACCGTCAGACCTGTCTGTCAATCAGAAGAAGATCCTTCCCATTGACACTCATGTTGGAATTTCCATCGCTGGTCTTACGGCTGACGCTAGGCTCCTCAGGTCTGTTGGCAGGGTCTTTAATTGCTGGCTACCATAAACAAATAATAAATTTTGGCAATTAATCTAAGAAATTCGATTATCGTTCTTTTTAAATTTTGGTTGATATTTAGCTGTAATGTACCATAATGTTGTAATGGTAATTGCACACACCTACACACACCTACACACAACACACACACCTACACACACCTACACACCCACACACACTTACACACACACACACCTACCTACACACACACCTACACACACACACACACATACACACACACACACACACACACACACACACACACACACACACACACACATTTGCCCCATCCTATCTGCGGGACCTCTGTCGTTCCGTATCGGGCGCCCAGGGTAGTCGATCCCTTCGCTCCTCTGGGAGGGGGTGCTCATAGTCCCGTTTGCCCGCACAGCTACTATGCAAAATCGTGCTTTGTCAGTCTGGAATGGGCTGCCCTTGGAATTGCGCCTGCTTCCCAGAACGCTGTCTGACTTATTCTATATTAACTTGAAAACTGTTCTTTTACTTGAAAACTGTTCTTTTTGACCGTGCTGGAGTCGGGAGCATCTCTGAGTAGTTCCCTTGAAGAGGTGTTATATAAATCTCCTGAATGAATGAATGAAGAACAAATTGATCTTGAAAGACGCTGTTCGATACCCATAGCCTGTTCTAGCCTTGCTCTCACTAGGGGCACTGGGGCAGCTGTAAAATGAGTGGGCTGCCAAGGCTTATTATTATTATTATTATTATTATTATTATTATTATTATTATTATTATTATTATTATTATTATTATTATTATTATTATTATTATTATTTTATCTTCTTTAGGATATAGTCTATAATTGTTGCAATTGAGTTTTTAGAATTTTTCACTTTATTGTGTTTTATATTTAAGTTTTCAGTTGGCTTTTTACTTTGTGAGCCAGTAATCGAGTACCATTATATTGATCATATTATGTTGATTTTCTGCTTGTTTAGCCAGTACATGCGGTCTGAATGTTTAAGTAATCTCTATAACTATGAAGAGCCATTGGCCGTCTCACGTCTTGTGGCCATGGTTGGAAGCAGTATCCTTTCTGAACCAATAGGTGTTCTCTTTAAGGCAAAAACTAAGCGCACAGGTTTCACTGCACTGCTGTACAGGTAGATTGTTTAAATGAAGTGTTATTGTTATTGTGTTATTGTGTGTTAACTTCTAACCTGGCCTATATTTTCTTTTAATCTGGCAAAATGAAAATGAATTGATCTGATAATGTAACCGAAATAAGTGTGTAAGTTAATTATTGAAATGCATATCTGGCATTCTGTGATTGGAAATAAACGAATATTGATTGATTGATTGACCCTTTTCAGTTCATGGAGCCATGAAACTACTACACAACCTTTCTGCTTAACAGTAACATCGATGCCAATGTCTGTGTGTTAGACTGTATGTCAGTCTATCTATCTGTCTGTCTTTCTGGGTTGATTGGCGAAGTCAGAGGGTCTATGATTGTATCTGTCTTGCCAGCTCGCCAGTGATGGGCAATTAAGAGTTTCCGACTAATTAATTTGAATTAGCATTAGTTCGAATTTCAACGGAGGAACTGAAAGGGTCAAACAATAACACTTCATTTAAACAATCTACCTGTACAGCAGTGTTCATTCGAAGAACTTACCTGTACAGCAGTGTAAAGGTAGCCTAGATTGTTTGAATGTAGTGTTATTGTTTCAGTTCACATAGCCACGAAACTACTACAGCCTTTCTGCTTAGCAGTAACATTGATGCCAAGTCATGCCAAGAACATTTTCTACAGTGGCGTCACCAGGGTTGGTGTCACCCAGTGGGGTAACTCATGGTGTCACCCCCATGGACCTCCTCTCTTTCCAGACCATACAGAATCCTTAATAATTTTTTTCATTTTTTTTTACTAATGTTACTCGTAAATTGACCAGAGCGCATTAGAAGGCTAAAAAAGTTCATTAGCGTACAGTTTCAGCTTTTAGATAGGTCTAAAATTCTAAATTGATACAGTACATGTAAGCTGGGCTTACGAAAAATGTTTTGTTGTTATACGTTATTGTTAATTTAAAAATAATAAATTTCTTCCGAAACTCTGCACAAATATTTGTAGACTAGTGTCATTTTGGTGTCACCCCTCTGAAGGTGTCACCCGGTGCGGCTCGCACCCCTGGGCCCTCGCACCCCCTGGTGATGCCACTGCATTTCTAGTTTAGGTGTTAGCAGAGAAAGACAGGCAGATGATATTGTTGAATAGAACTAGGACCCAGGCCCGTCCCTAGGCATACTCTGAATACGCAACCGCGTAGGGCCCCGATGATTCTGCTGAAAGTTAGGGGGCCCAAAATCCCAGTTGTGAAAAATAATAGGCGTAATAATAATGACATCACACGCCGCATATATGTCTAAATTAAGTGCAAAGTAACAAATCCTTACATTATTTAAGTTAAATATATTGCTTGTGACTTTCTTAGGCACAGCGTTTATAACGTATTCCAGGTACCAATGGGTGGGGCCCCAAAATAAAACCTACGTAGGGCCCCATATATCCTTAGGACGGGCTTGCTAGGACCGAGGAATAAGGGCCGTTCTTAAATGCTGTGGTCGACTACAGCTCCATGTATTTTAAACGATAATGTTATAGCTATGGCTGTCTCTTGTCATCCTTAACCTGTTGCTACAGAATCCCAGATTCGCACCCAACGCGCAGGAGGGCGACCGTTTGGAGTGGGACTTCTTGTAGCAGGCTACGACGACTCTTTTGGACAACCCTTCTGACTAGACGCAGCACTCGTGACTAAGCTGGTGCCCTGCGCTTGGCTTTCGAGTGGCACTTTAGAAGTTTGGAGATTGCAATTACGATTCAACTCATAAAACTGCATAGAGAAATGTTCTTCATTGGTGGGACACTGGAGCCAATGGTTAAAATGCTCAAGCCTGGATGCGGAGAGTAGCCTACAGGTTGTAGTTGGTTACTGTGTGGGGACCTTGAGCAAGTCTGTCACCCACTTGTTAAAGTGGTTACTGTCTAGATGTTATGTAATGTAATTTAATTGAACATTTATATAGTGCCCCTTCAAGAGTACGTAATGTAATGTAATGGCACATAAGTGCCCTATAAGTTAAACTGTGACCCATAAGGAATGGCGTTCTTTTGATATGGTTAATTGTAATATTTTTTATTGTGAGCATTGGTAATTTATTTGATGTAAGCTTTGATTGGCTTGATTTTTATTGGTTCAGCGCCTTCGAGGTTGATGCTATAATAGTTCAGTCAGTGCTTAATAAACTCTTACGTAATAACAACAATTAATGTCATAAAAGAACAGAAATGTCCTCATGTGTGTGTGTGTCGAGTGTTTGTGTAATGCTACGCTAAAGTTTAATCACCATACGGGAGGCTCAGTCCAGAAGCTTTGCTTATATCGGTCCCTCTAGTTGGAATCATCTTCCATCATGAATTGCGTCTTGAAGCTCCTCAGCCTTTTCTTGTCCTCTGTTTCGGAAACGCATGAAGACTATCTTATTTGTTAGAGACAGCACTAACCTGGGTCGGGAGCGCCTCTAAATCTCTGAGAGGCGCTATACACATATTCAGTTACAATTACAATACAATTACAATACACTGCTAGAGGGCGCTCGAGTCCCGCGTAGTGGACGAGCACCAGACACCGCTAGAGGGCGCTTCTAAGATGCTTTACACACACACAATGTGTCTAGCGAGATGCTGTTGTGAGTAGTGTAGGCGGTGGGACTGGCCCAGATGGCTGGTGCTGAATTGCTAAAGATTTGACATTGATTGATTGATCGTCTGTCTTATTTTTGACAGAACTGTTCGGTTGGTTTGGTTGGCAATGATACTGCCTTCACGACCTACGAAGACGACCACATTGACCAACATGTATCCTTTGTGTAGACTATCTCTTCTAGAATAAGTATAGTTTTGTGGGTCTCTTGGATTTGTTGATCTAAAACGGGGAAGTGCAGTATTGTATATTGTATTGTATTTGAACACTTGTTATAGCGCCCCAACCAGATTTCCCATTCAGAGGCGCTCCCGACTACTGCGCGAACGCTGAATCGGAGTTTCACGCCGAAGCGCATGAGCAATTGCGAGTGAAGGACTTGCCCAGGGTCCCTACGCGGCGACTTTGAGGTGGATTCGAACCCGCAACCCTCCAGCTGCAAGGCACCGAACATACCCCTAAACCACCGCGCCCCAGTTGTATTGTGATGTGTTGTATTGTGTGTTGTATTGTACTCCACGTTTATAATGCGACCGAGCCACCCGCAGTAAAGATCCGAGAAATTAATCTCTGATAATCCGACCCGACCGGGAAGCGAACCCCGGGCGCCGGCGCGACGAGCGGGCACCAACCCACTCGGGCACTCAGGATCCTTAGTAGTTGTCTCTCTGTCTACGTCTCTGTATGTCTATCTGTGGGTGGGAAGATGACACGGCAAGAGAGAGGAGTGGTCACCTGTCCTCATTTGCCGAGGCTAAGAAAATGAAATCTCTAACATTTCATACTCATGGCTGCCTGCCTCAGGGCTAGCTTAAGGGACTTCTTCTTCTTATGCTTATGAACAGTGGCGTAAATGGGGGGGGGGGGGACAGAGGGGACTGTCCCCCCCAAAGTTTTGACTTAAGCCCTTCTGTCCCCCCAAAATCCGGCCCTCGTAGATACCCTGTCCCCCCAAAGTTATGTATAGATTTTCGCCTCTGCTTATGAAACTTTTCAGGAGGCTTTATTAACAGTCTAACAGAGGCATGTAAACTGTGTTTTTCATCTTGTTTTGATGCGGTCTATGTCTTCATATTTCTGAAAGTCCTTAATTCTTGATCAGCTGAAGTTGATCGAAGGTGTAGCGCGCTCGCCTGGTGCAGGCAAGGACGATGACCCCGTGAGTACGAGTTTGTCAGCCAAGTGGCAAGTAGGCTATACATGTAGATGTAATGTATTGTAAGAAAAGACGGGTTTTGGTAAGGTAGTTTCGTCATGTACTTTCTGTGGCGCTTTTTATCAGTGGTAGACTTCAAGATTTTGCAGTCTGCTGTTCATAATCGTGATGTTCAACTCCAAATGTCTAAAGCACCACTTGAAAGCTAAGTTCAGAGCACCAGTTTATTGTATTGTATTGTATTTGATCATTTATAAAGCGCTTCTAAGAGCTTAAGCCTTTCAGAAGCGCTGCCATTGTGCTCTGAGACAGAAGGAAGGTTTTAAGCGAATTTAAGGTGAGAGAAAGAGGTAGAAATGCCACCAGAGAAGATGGTAGAGCTTAGAGAAAGGGGAAGTCGTAAGTCCATTCCATAGAGAGGGACCTATGTCACCTATAGATGCAGGCAAAGGATCTGGATTGAGCCATTGTGGTCCTAAGGGTGACTCAGCCATCCACTCCCTAGAGGCGACTCTGAAATGAGCAGTAGGACAGATGGGCGCCTTGTAGGCTGCCACACAGTTAATTTGATTCCTGTTAAACTTTGTTATCATCTGCTACTTAATCATGTAATCTTACTGTGTACTTGTCAGTTTGAATTAATAAACGAATATTATTATTATTTATTACAATTTCAGGGTCGATGGTAGTGATGTAAAAAGTCAAATGTTTGCCTTGTTTGGAAATGCCGAATTCTAGAGTAGCAGTATATCTGTTAAAACTGGTGACTTATTTTAAATTCACTCTGCGACCAGGGGTGAGCTCTTAGTCGGGGGCCCGATAGCGCATTGGATAACACACTGGCATAGAGAGCGAGAGGTATTATTATCGATTACAATTTCAGGGTAGATGGTTGTGATTGCAAAAAGTCGTGTTAATGTTAAGATTTTGTTTGCAATGCCGTGTTCTAGAATTGTAGCAATTGCATATCTGTACACTGTAACCGGTGGTTTGTCAACCGGTTAAATTCACTCCGCGAATAGGGGTGAATTATTAGTTCCACGAGCTTTGTCTGGTTCATTGTTTTGCAGACACCGATGGATGAAGACAGTGACAATGGTGGAGGGCCTGGTCCAGGACCTGGACCCGGTGGTCCTGGTGGTTCAGGGTCACCACCACCATCGGATAATGGTATGGATTAATGATTCCACACGGAGCGTAATGATGACTTGCGAAATATGAAGGTATTAAGGAGTCATGACGGTGGTCTTTCCAGTTTAATTAATTACTGTTTGACTTGGGTTTATAGTTGGATTTCTGAATAAGATCCTAATTCGGTTGTTGCTGTGCTTGACAGTGCTGTTTTATTATGGACGATGTACATATATGTTGTGTTGCGGTTGCGAAGCTCTGAACATTTGAAAACTTTAGGTACTCGTCGAAACAGGTTATATATGTTTGTGTAGGCCTAGTTTGTGTATTTTGACAACTGTCATTGAAAGTTGATATATTATATCTCATCAAAATAGATTACACGTGTTTGCGTAATTTCAGTTCTAATGGTTGCATAATTGTTACTGAAAACTACAACTGAATGTGGGCCCTGCGTATGCCTGCAAACCTAAAGGGCTTAGCCAGGATGCAATTTCGGGGGTTTCCATTTGGGGAGGGGTTCCATTGGACATGGTCGCAAGGTAAGGGGGTCAATTTTGAGAAGCTAAGTGTTTTTTCGGCAATTATTTATTGGGGGTTGAACCCGTAACCCCATCAATACGCCCGTGGCCAAGCCTCATGTCATAGTTGCAATCTCACTTAAGGAAATGCCACTGAATTGAAACGGGTTAAATTTGATGTAACTAATTCCAGATTCTTGTGAGGCTACTGGGCAATACAAGCAGTACTCGACGTTTCTTGCGCTCGTGAATATACATGTAAGTACTTAAAGTACATGTACAGCACGTACGTTTAGAGTGAAAGACAGTCTTGCTATAAGAGAGCTGCGAACATGTGGAGGTAGCTCTAGTCTGCTTAGCCTGGGGTGTTTTGAAGAAATAATTATTGCATATTAATTGGGCTTTTGGAAATGTAATTAAGGCCTTAATTTCAAGATTACACGGTATATGTACATGCACTGATTGACCTGAGAAAGGCGGGCTTTGGCAGCGCCGGATTCCACGTTGTTTAATTTAGGTCGGTCTGAGGCTCTGAGCCGACTGTCCGCCCGGCGGTTTCGAGTACGGAAGGGCACGATTAGCGAAGGACGGGCTGACAGGTTAAATACCCATGCGACAAGAGATATTATGATATAATCCACAGGAAAGAGGGACTTAGTCATAGCACCTGGGGGTGGGAAACTGATTTAAAACAAAACAATGCGGAAGATCCCGGCCAGATGATGGTGTGGTTGTTTCTGCATTAATGAAAGTGAAGCGAGCCTCTGGTGGCATAAACAAATTTGATCTGACCTATATACATAATCCAATAGCCAGGCAGAGAAACCCTCTAGCTTATGTACTTACGAAAAGAGCTAGAGGGTTTATCTCCCTGGCTACTAGATTATGTATGTATATAGGTCAGCTCACTTTGGTATACGCATAAAGTACATGTAGTTGTTGCCGTCTAAAGGGGAAAGGGGGCAGTTTTTGGTGAAATATATTAAACCACTTTCGTTTGGTAAACGTCGGCATCCTACTGTGATGTTAGTCCCATCTTGCATTCGACCTGTGAAGAATTGAACCCAGACAGGTCAGTAAAAATTGGCAACGGTTGTTTTACGGCGTTATATAAATATTATCATAAATAGGCCTACATACAGAGGCGTCTATCACCCCTAAGTCATTGGAGCAACTACCCCTCCGCTCCCCTTCCCATGGTACGACATTAAAAAATTGAAATTCCCCTAATTTCGCAATGAGGTCTTCCCCCCATATTTCTTGGATGGAGCATTTGCTCCAAGGTTTACATGGTGTAGACGCCTCTGCTTCGAAGTGCTTCTACATACATACATTTGGTATCGGCTGTATACTACGACGCTATATAAAGCTTGTTAGGCCTACAATACCCTACATGCATGATATATAGGCTAACTAGTGTGGCGCAGAGAAATTTCGAAGATTTACATTGCATTATATACATACGGTACCACTTTGAGAAAGCCCTAGAATGTTATCATTATAATGAGTCTAAAGCATTGTAGAAGAGTAGTCGTGACTTGTTTGTATGTAGGCCTATATACATGTGTGCAGTGGTAAAATAGCTCGTCCAGAGATGGCGGATATCCGAGTTTTTGCAAATCTAGTCCCTCTCTGACGAATAAATGTTCGATACTCCTATTCGCTATTCGGAAAACACATAAAATGAAAATGAATAAGGTCCATCATTGTAACAAAAGCACATTAAGGTGACGGGTCTCCGCTTGTTGGTGGTGGATGTCATAGTTTAGGTGGCGGATCTCAAATCCGAGATTGCGGATCTCGGATCCAGCTGAATTTGACTACTGCATTATATTATGTATGTATGTATGAGCACTTGCTATAGCGCCCCTCCAAGATTTCTACTCAGAGGCGCTCCCTACTACAGCACGGACACTGAATCGGAGTTTCACGCCGAAGCGCATGAGCAATTGCGAGTGAAGGACTTGCCCAGGGTCTAGCGGTTCTAGCCTAGATGTGTATGCTTGCACCTTAAATCTCACTAAAACCAACTACATTATATTTAGATCCAGTAATAAAAAGCTTATCCCGTCCTCTGAAAATCAACTTATAATTGACGATATGATAATTCCTCAGGTTGACTCTACTAAATTCCTTGGTGTCTTCGTCGATCAGCACTTGAAATGGAATGTACATACCCATGAAATATCTAAAAAAAATTATGAAAAATATTGGTATAATAAGAAGAATTTCCCACTTACTCCCCCCCTTAATTTTGAAGAACCTATACTTTGCTCTAATTCAACCTTACCTAACATATTGTAATTTCATCTGGTCCTCTACTTACCCAGCTCATCTAACTAAATTAAAAATACTGCAAAAAAAAGCAATACGAATCATAACTAAATCCTCATTCAATTCTCACACCAAATCACTTTTCTATGATCTTAAGATTTTAAATATTGACCAAATTAGATATGTGCAAACTTGTGAATTTATGTACCAGTATGACAACAATCTCTTACCTCCTGCTTTTCTATCTTTTTTACTCCTGTCACGAAAGCTATAGCTACTAGAAGTAATCGAACTTATATGTCTACACATGCTAGAACCAACACCCGTAAATTCACAATGCAGTACCAGGGTCCTCTGACTTGGAACAACTTACCTAGGGATATTCAAGGTGTTACTAATCTATCTCACTTCAAACGACTTACTCGTACATACATACTAAATATTGCCACATGATCCCGTGATCCTCTGCTCACAGTCCTTACACTAGTACATGCTTAATTATCTATCCAGCCTTACATTAATATGTTTAGGCCCCTACTTAGCGGGACTCGTCCCTTCAGGTGTGCCTTTTGTTCCCAGATAATTTGCTATATAAGTTCTGTATTTACCTATACTTTTGTTTGCAGAAAATGCTTTTTCTTTACTGATTTGTTAAGTGTATTTTGTCTTGTTTTTTCCGGGATCAATAAATGAATTGAATTGAATTGAATCTATGATACTGTATAGGCCTAATGTATGCTGCCTGATTGTACTTATTTATGTAGGTAGGCCTATCAAAGCCATTAATATATAGCCATTTGAGTGGTATGAGAATGGCTTAATCAAGGGTCTGGATGTCTACCAAGAACGGCCAATGAAAAGTCTCACACATGTAAAGTTAGCAACACAGTGATAACTTGTTATTACATCTGAAACTAACTTCTCTTTGGCACGCCATTTATAACAATGTGTATGGAATGCCGAGTGCCCGAGTCCATCAAATTCTACACAGAAACAAAATAGCATGGCAGGCATAGACTTCTGTGAGAACTACCGAGTATTGTTGCCTTGAACGCGTGTTTGGAACGCCGTCCGTATAAAAATACAAAATCTTGTTGGGATACCACGCGTAGAAAAATAAGTCTATTGGGCGCCATTGTCCAGAGCGTCGGCACGGTTTTGAGAGTGTGGGGAGTGGTGTATCCAGTGGTAAGAATTGAAGATTCCCATACTGGGGTTAGTACATGTAATCCGAGCCATATAGTGCCGCCGATATGAGGACCATCTCTAAATGTTTATGGGTAAATATTGGCAACTGCCCAATTAAACAGAGTCGTTTTCAAAAGAGCCGAATTTTTTTTGGCGTTTATTCAGCCATTTGTTAGATTCTGCAGTTTCAGCATGGGCTGACAAATTTAAAATAAAAAAATTGTGATCATCAACAAAATGGCGGACAGTCGGGCTTTGAGTAACAAACAGTGCCTACAAACAAAAATAAAAATGAATATTGTCAATTAATCTGATCGGAATTGGCGAAAACGTATAGGCCAACTAATCGGAAATCGGCAAAAAAGTCAATCGATCAAACCGTAGTTGAAACCCCTCAACAACTGAACCGAGTTTTGTAGCGCTGGATTCTCTGCGGGGGCTGGCATATCCCTCAGGCCCCCATGCCGACGCTCTTGACCGTTGATACTCGAATAAACAAAAAACTAATTGACGTCGCCAATGGCCAGGTTGTCAATTCCGCACTCTGAGGGCGGATCCTCGTAGGGGTTGAATCCGAGGTTCTTCCTCGATAGGAACATGTGGATCTCCTTGAAGGTCGGTCTCTGTCCGGCGTCCACGTTCCAGCACTCCACCATGAGGTCGTAGATTTCCTTGGCGCACCCCGTTGGCTGCGGCAGTCGCAGGTGCAGTCCGTCCGCCTGGTAGTAGTGGCAGCAGTTGTCGATCACCTGTTGATTGGACAGGTGGTCGAATGGCATCGTTCTGGCACAGGTGAGGACTTCCCACAGTGTGACGCCGAACGACCAGACGTCGCTCCGGCTCGAAAAGTTTCGCTGAAAGCAGAGATGTACATTAGGCGCTAGGTAAATTGGGCGCTAGGTAAATGACCACTAAAACTATGCGATCGTTAAGTGGTATAGAGGCTGCAAGAGTCAGCTGCAATGCATGATGATGATGATTATAATGATAATGATGATTAATTATCATAATAATAGTGATGATGATGATGATAATAATGATGATGATGATCATAATAATAATAATAATAATAATAATAATAATAATAATAATAATGATCATAATAATAATGATAGTGATGATCATAATGATAACGATAATGATGATCATAATAATAATAATGATAATGAAAATCATAATAATAATGATAATGATGATCATAATGATAATGAAAATCATAATAATCATATTGATGATCATAATAGTAATAATAATGATAATACTGATAAGACGATTTGTATAGCGCCGTAGCACCCGCCGAATGAAGGGGCACTGAGTTCAAAAGTCAATGACGACGACGATGATGATGATACATGGATTGCGCTATATTAAGTTTCTAGATACCTAGATACAAGCACATCTACACATAACATGCACACATGTATACGATTACCTATATACGCATATAATGATTATGATGACGAGGATGATAACAATTATAATTTATAATTATGATGAGATGTTAGTTGTCACGATAATGGTACAGATGATGACTGATGAAGATAACTCGAAGGACCAAAACTACGACTATACGGGGTGATAATGTTAGGACCACAACGGCTCAATCCAGATCCATTGCCTGCGTAGGTCTCTCTCTATGGAATGGACTTCCCCTTGTCTATGCTCTACCATCCTCTCTGGTGTCATCTCTACCTCTTCCTCTCACCTTGACACCTGCCTCTTCTCTCGGAGTACCTCGCAATGGGAGCGCTTCTGAAGGGCCTATGCTGTGAGAAGCGCTTTATAACTATAAATGATTATTAAATGATCAAATACAATACAATACAATGACGCGGACTATATATTAGTCGTTGTTACCAGTAGAACGGATTCCCAGGCCATCCATCGGATAGGCATGGGGGTTCGACCCCCGACCACGTGATAGTAGTGGTTCGTGTATCTGTGGCAGTCGCTCGCCATGTCCGTTATCTTGATGGCCTCTGCTGACTCACAAGACAGTTCCGGGTCGCGAGGTCACGGTGTGCCAGGCCCCGTGCCTCCAGGTACTTCATCCCAGAAGCAATCTCCGTTGCCATGTGAATCAGGTAACCTTGGCTACAAAGAGTCACGGCAGCGGTAGCAGAGGCGGATTAAGGCATGTTCAACATGTTCGGCCGAACAGGGGCCCCCACACTTGAGGGGCCCCCACAAATCAAACAGAAAAAATTTCAATATTTTATCATTATTGTTATTTGTTAAGGCTAATAGTAAAATTGAGCAAAAAATCAGAACAAATTATTCGAAACTACCCATTTTAATATATATACAAATACACAACTTTCGCAAATGTGTGGGCATTATAAACAAACATATATATAGGCCTATACAATAAACTTAAACACATATTATACATATATGCATATATATACTTATACACATGATTATATACACATGCACAATATTTATATGTGCATATATACATACATATGTAAATGTATACATATATTCTGTCTGGTTTTGAACTTTACATTTATTAATAGTTGTCAAATCACAGTTACATTAGCAAAGTCGAAAAGCTGTTCCACACACATGTCGATCCGATCTGGTTTCCAGCCTGGGGAGAAGAGGTTTAGACTTTAGAGGTCGCTAACGTTGGATGCCCGTGATAAACAGTCTTGTTTATCCTTACAATCGGTTGGTGCAGTCAAAGTAGACATATTTCAAAGTTTGTCATCCATTAACCTCTGAGAAATGTTTAAATTAACTATACCCGTGTTACGCTTGAGTTGATAGAATCACATCTGCCAGGTTGAAATGATCAATTTATGAAGTTCTGAAAAGTCTTCGAGATAAGACGATCAATGTCAGGACAGGCGTGGGTGGCCCCCCCCCCCCACACCCAGACATATATATATAGGCCTACACACACACACACACACGCACACATACATGCATATCTTTCTACGGGAATGCTTACCATTAAATATGGTTGCTTTCTAAGAGTTCTAGTGATACGTCAACAATTTTTGCTTTCGCACAAAACGCCACGTTTCAACCTAATTGTCTATAGGCTGTATTAATATTTTAAGTTGGACGATAATTAACTCTGAGTTTTCTCACATAAAATTATGGCGGATGACAAATCTACGTCTGATGTAAGTAGTAAAGTATACTAACATTGCATTAATTATTATTAGTATTAATAGGCCTACCGTGCGTGTATGGGAACGCCATTGGTGACTCTTTCTTATTTACTGTGCATTGTTTTGCTACCTGATGTAATAGTCAAGATTTAAGTTACATTTAACATCATGCACCATATAGACTATAGCTCAGAGGAGAAAGCGCTTTTGTGAGATACTAAAAATGCGCTATATTAAGTGTTTAATGCATACATACGTACATACATACATGCTGTATGTGACTATATGGTTTTCTCAAGACTCTTAAAGACGAACTTTTTCAGCTGTCTTATGGCCACGTGCTGAGCGCTTCTGAGAGACTCCCTAAGTGACGCTTTATAAATGTCTTGTTACATTACATTACGTTACTTTGGTTAATCGTTTGATTGAGAGCCCTACATCTAGAAAAGATACAAGCTCAACAAGACAACAACAACGAGATCATATGGCGAGGGAGAGACCTGGCCAGTGGCCACCCACCCTCATATGCCGAGGCTAAGAAAATGAAGTCGCTAACACTTCATACTCATGGCTGCCTCAGGGTTAGCTTAAAGGACTACTATCTCCTCCTTCTTATTAGTATATAGTAGTTATATCGTTAAACCGTAAAAGATGTAAGCTTATACTTTAACACTAGACAGGGCAATTATAAGACCTACTGATATTGTACAAAAGACAGAAGGTAGGCCTACGATTTAATAATAGACGAATGTTGATTCTTTAACATAACACGTTTTGTGTGTCCTTTTCTTGTTGTGATTCTTTGGGGCTGGGGCCCCCACAGTTTCACTGAACAGGGCCACCACATTTGTTAATCCGGCTCTGAGCGGTAGCTAGGTAGTTAGATAAGTAATGGGTAGATAAGTAGATAATTGGTCGGTACACTATAGTAGGTAAATAGGTAATAGTTAGATAAGTAACAGGTAGATAAGTAGGTAGATAAGTCTGTAGGTAGATAAGTAATAGGTAGGTAAGTAATATGTAGATAAGTAATAGGTAGATGAGTAGGTAGATAAGTAGTAGGTTGATAAGTAATGGATAAGTATAGGTAGATAATTAGTATAGGGACATAAGTAATAGGTAGATAAGTAGGTAGATAAAGGTAGGTAGATAAGTAATCGGTAGATCAGTAAAAGGTAGATAAGTAATAGATGGATAAGTAGGTTTCTCGATAAGTAGAAAGGTAGATAAGTAGATAGGTTGATAAATTCATAGGTAAATAAGTAGGTAGGTATGTAAGCAAGTAGGTAGATAAGTAGGTCAATAAGTAGGTAGGCACATAAGTAGGAAACTGGAAAAGTAGATGGGTAGGAGTAAATAGTCGGTAGGTAGTAATAAGTCGGTGGGTAGATTAGTAGAAGTAGTAGATATGTACTTAGGTAGATAGGTAGGTACGTACGTAAGGGTGCAGTTAGCACTTTTCAACGTACAGTATCTATAATACTCTAATATTTAATAGATTTGTACCTGAATGGCGGGTCGTATTTGGTACCGATGTCAGCTGTATTGATGGTTGTGGTACGTTGTTGAAGGAATTGGTGAAGGGTACCGTACTGCGAGTACTCGAGTACCATTTCGAGGCTTGTTCCTCTTTCACACAGACCAAAGAAGCGAACGATGTTATGGTGATCAAAGCTGAACGCTCGATCGATCTCCTCCTCAAAGTCTTTTCTGTTAATTAAACGAGAGGGTACTTTTCATAAACGGAAAGTGAAACCAACCAGAAATGGAAAGTGAAACCAACCAGAAATGGAAAGTTAAACCAACGAGAAATGGAAAGTGAAAGTGTGCAGACAGATAGAGCAGAAAGTGACAGAGTTCTGTTAACTCTTTTCATTTATTATTTTATTTGTCTGGTTTATGCTTCGACATGTAACTGGGTGCGGTGTGAAAGTACCCAGATGAAAGTCACAAGGGAAAGTGAAAGTTTCAAAGTACACATCGAAAGTGAAATATATAAGACATATTAAAGTGAAATAAGATGATAATGTAAAATAGCGAGTGTGTTCATAAACGAAACCAGACGTGAAAGTTTCAGTAGATTGGAAGTTTAGGAAGCATGAAAGTAGATACGGATAGTACACAAGGAAAATGAAAGTACACAATGAAATCTATGAAAGTACACAATGAAGAATGAAAGTAGCAAACGTAAAGTGAAAGCTACACTAGGTAAGCTGCGGTAAAGCTGGATACGCAAGCCAGGGTTAGGTTAAATAGGGCAAAGCGAGTTACGGTGTGGCAGGGTGAAGTCAAATAGGTGAGTTGCCAAGATCAAGCGACGCTTCTAGAACAGTTGCTCACCACTTTGTAAGTTCCAGAACATTTTTTTAACCTCTTTGTAGGTTCTACAACATTTGCTCACCTCTTTGTAAGTTCTACAACAGTTGATCACCTCTTTGTAAATTCTAGAACAGTTGCTTACCTGTTTGTAAGAGTCTACAACAATCAACGAGTTAAGGAATCGTCACCTCTTTGTGGCGCCACTGCTTCTAAGAGTTGCTTACCTCTTTGTAAGTTCAAGAACAGTTGCTTACATCTTTGTAGGTTCTAGCTGCTCATCTCTTTGCTCTTTGTAAGTTCTATAACGGTTGCTCACCTCTTTGTAAGTTCTATAACAGTTGCTCACCTCTTTGTAAGTTCTAGAACAGTTGCTCACCTCTTTGTAAGATCTGGAACAGTTGTTCACCTCTTTGTAAGTTCCAGAACAATTGCTTACCTCTTTGTAAGTAACAGTTGCTTACCTCTTTGTAAGTAACAGTTGCTTACCTCTTTGTAAGTTCCAGAATAAGTTGCTTAACGCTTTGTAAGTTCCAGAACAGTTGCTCGCTCACCTCTTTATAAAACATTGGCTCACCTCTTTGTAAGTTCTCGAACATGCAGTTGATTACCTCTTTGTAAGTTCCAGAACAGTTGCTTACCTCTTTGTAAGTTCCAGAACAGTTGTTCACCTCTTTGTAAGTTCCAGAACAGTTGCTCACCTCTTTGTAAGTTCTATAACAGTTGCTCACCTCTGTAAGTTCCAGAACAGTTGCTTACATCTTTGTAGGTTCTATAACAGTTGCTCACCTCTTTGTAAGTTCCAGAACAGTTGCTTACATCTTTGTAGGTTCTAGAACAGTTGCTCATCTCTTTGCTCTTTGTAAGTTCTATAACGGAGCTCACCTCTTTGTAAGTTCTAGAACAGTTGCTCACCTCTTTGTAAGTTTTAGAACAGTTGCTCACCTCTTTGTAAGATCTGGAACAGTTGCTCACCTCTTTGTAAGTTCAGAAAGTTGCTCACCTCTTTGTAAGTTCTATAACAGTTGCTTACCTCTTTGTAAGTTCTGCAACAGTTGCTCACCTCTTTGTAAGTTACAGAACAGTTGCTTACCTCTTTGTAAGTTCTACAACAGTGCTTACCTCTTTGTAAGTTCTACAACAGTTGCTTGCCTGTTTGTAAGTTACAGAACAGTTGCTTACCTCTTTGTAAGTTCTAGAACAGTTGCTCACCTGTTTGTAAGTTCCAGAACACATGCTCACCTCTTTGCATGTTCCAGAACACATGCTCACCTCTTTGCATGTTCCAGAACATTTGCTTACCTTTTTGTAAGTTCTAGAATAGTTGCTAACCTCTTTATAAGTTCTACAACAGTTGCTCACCTCTTGGTAAGTTCTATAACAGTTGCTCACCTCTTGGTAAGTTCTAGAACAGTTGCTTACCTCTTTGCAAGTTCAAGAACACTTGCTCACCTCTATGTAAGTAACAGTTGCTTACCTCTTTGTAAGTTCCTTCGCCCAACTTCTCGACCACTCGCAGCCTCTCTCGAGGAAAGCTGATCAATGTCCACCTGCCGATTCCTTCCAGACTGACCACACTGTCCGCACTCATCCTCGGACCCTCTCTCTCCTCCAGGACACAGCTCGACGTATCCAGCAGTTGAGAGTGATGAGGAGGAGGAGGCGGAGGCAGAGGACGTGGAAGATGCTGACGCGCATGACTGATGACCTCTTCCGTTGGCGTCAGGTCATGTGGGTCAAAGGTCGTAGGTTCAAGGATGAGCTGTTCGCTGATCAGGTCATGGATGTACTTCTGATCGTCCAGTCTCGATGTTCGACGAGCTGGAACGTCCAGGGCGCTGCCACTCCTCACTGTCTGAGTCCGAGCGGCGGGGGGCTTTCCGGAGCCGGACGGATCCAGATGGAACTGGTCCACGACGAAGACCGATTTATGTAGCGCCGACGAATAGTTGCCATGGCGACGTCGGCGTCGACGGTACCACAGAACGAGGCAGATGCAGACGACAATGGTTACTATGACGACCGTTGCCGTGGTTCCGGCCAAGACACCGAGGTAGGATTTACTTGGCGACGCGTCGCCTGGTGTCGCGTCGGTCGTTGAAGTTGTCGTCTGAGGCCAATCGGGGTCGCCCTCGCCTTCGTTGTCCTTGGCTGCACATGTAGAAAACTTAAGTTAAACAGGGACAAGAAGAGGATGGTCTAGTCACTCTAGTGCGTAGCGCGCTGGACTGTAGGAGGGTTCAAATTCCCAAAATCTGCACCGTTTGCGCCCTCAGAGAGGAGTTGTTCCTTGAGCTATAGCCATGAGGCAGCCATGGGTATGAAGTGTTAGCGACTTCACTTCCGTAGCCTAACAAATGTTTCTCAGATACAGAGACGGGCACGATTAATTATACAGCTAATCAATTAGAATTAGAATTAGCTAAAATCTGGAACTAATCGATTACAATTAGAATTAGCTGTTTGTCTAAAAATTTCGAATCGATTAGCCAATTGATTAGTTAAATTGCTAATCGATTAGAATTAGGATTAGCTACTTAAATTTGCTAATTGATTAGAATTAGAATTAGCAAAATCCTGTAACTAATCGATTAGAATTAGAATTAGCTGTTTGTCTATTCGCTTATTGATTAGCTAATCGATTAGAATCTAATCGATTGGTTAC
This sequence comes from Aporrectodea caliginosa, assembly GCA_020284085.1. Taxonomy (NCBI): domain Eukaryota; kingdom Metazoa; phylum Annelida; class Clitellata; order Crassiclitellata; family Lumbricidae; genus Aporrectodea; species Aporrectodea caliginosa. The sequence continues at coordinate 255,034 of JACEVL010000461.1, forward strand.
CCATCTCTGCTCAGAAATGAATCTCACCTTCGTAATCATCGTCGAATTCTTCGTCGTACGGGTCAAGAAATCCGTTGGGAAAACTCGTCTCCGATTGGTCGATTTGAGTTCTTTTCGGCCAATCAGAAATCGCCTCTCGAATGGGCGACGGCGATTGGACGACGATCGAAGCCTGGGTCGGTTCAGTGGGCGGTTCCTCATCTGCGTACGTCCCATTGGCTATTTCTGCCAAAATATTCAGTAATTTAATAGAAAAATACTAAAACTCTCATAATTAACTTCATCACCACTTGATGTATTTCTGCCAGGCTATGTGTTTTAACTGGATGTAGCCTATAGGACATTCCATTCATTCATCCCGGACAATATCTTCTCTTTGTCTTTGATTACTTACCCAGCATAAGTATTGACGACGAGAATGTTCATTTTATTAATTATCAAGAAATTATCAAAAACAATAAAGAAATTTCATTTTATTTAATACATGTATGTGTCTTAATTCTAATAAAAAATTAAATTAAATTTGAAGCAACTATAACTTCGATTAATTTGCACATGAAACATTTCTCGGGGGTCAGTGCCCAGGAAGAATTGTCCTAAGGGGAAAACGTCCGGATACACTTTTTCGCGGGTGTTAGCTGTGGTTTTGGTAATGATATGCCGATGACGGGATGTTGGTATATTGGTGGTGGCGTTGATATTGGTCATGGATCATGGTGATGATAACGATGCCTTGTGCATAATGAAGACGTTAGTAGACAAGTTTTTGGATTATATAAGATTTGATGATGATGTCATCCACACAGCGCACTACACGCAAGATTTGAAGGAAAAAGACACAAAGGCAGACTAAGACTACGCTGGATAGACAATATAAATGAAGACATAACATCACTTGGACTGACACTAAGGGGAGCAATGGACTCAACAAGAGACCGAGGACAATGGAGGTCATTTATTCGTACCCATCGCCGCCAAGTGGCTGGCGTCAGGAACTGATGATGATGATGATGATGATGATGATGGTGATGATGATGATGATGATGATGATGATGATGACATTATGGTAACGATAATGGTCATAACATCAGTGACGATGACGTTGATCGAGCTAATCTCTCACCTGACTCGAACTCGACCTCACTGATCATGATCCACCTGGAATTGAAGTAGAGGCTCAACTTGACAAACTGGCCGACCATTCCAGGAATCGAAACCGTCACAGGTCGCGCTTCCTCCAGCACGCTATCCTCCGGGTACTCGTACAAGATCGGTCCTTGACCTTGGCCGTAGTACCTCCCGCCGACGCTGAACTGGATCTCGAGGGCTTTGAAGACCTTGACGTCCTTACTGAAGAGGTTGTTGGCATGGATTCGGACCTCACTGAACCTCCGAACGGCGTCGAAACGGAAGTGGATATCGACTGGATCCGTCAGGAGACTGTCCTTCTTCCAGGCGATCCATTCGAAACCTCTTTTACCGCTCTGGTGGACATCCAACCGGAAGTTTGAATGTCCTTCTTCTTTGTCCGTCAGCTTGCCCAGCCCGCCCGAAAGGTGGTCGTTGAGGATGACACCGTCGTATGTGGAGTCGGAAAAGTCAAGTTCGTGACCTCTCTTGTGACCTTGCGGCATGTCGTAGGACAGGATACCGTCTGAAAAGAGAATTATCGACGTTCTGTGAGGATTTTTGGCCTGAATTTGGAGCGCCATCGAATAATCCGATGACCATTGGATCTATAATAATAATAATAATAATAATAATAATAATAATAATAATAATAATAATAATAATAATAATAATAATAATAATAATAATAATAATAATAATAGTAATAATAATAGTAATAATCTTGGATTGGATTTGGTTAGATCAGATTAGATTAGATTAGATTTGACATAGGATTAAGCGAGATACGAGATGCAACCTAAAAGACACGCACCTTAACATCTGCTGTGCCTCTCTGATCCTCTGGAAACCGGACTCGGACCTCCCTCGGACTACTCTTTTGGACAACCCCTCTGACTAGACGCAGCGCTCGTGAATAAGCTGGTGCCCTGCGATTGGCTTTCGAGTGGCGCTTTAGAAGTTTGGAGATTACGATTACGATTAGGATCTGAGATACAAGATGATATATAAAATACGAGTTAACACAAGATACGCGTCAGAGATTAGAAATTATGAGATAAGATACGACATTATATGATACAAGATAGGCCCGATAGCGCATTGGATAACACACTGGCATAGAGAGCGAGAGGTACCGAGTTCGAGCCCCCGTAGGCGGACATGCTTTGTAGGCTGCTATTAGCGCCGTGTTTTGCAGGCTGTCTGTTCTGTTAGTAGTTAAGATTTATGTCTTCTGTCATTTGTGTTCTTGTGAATTGTTTCAATTGCATAACTGTGCACTGTAACCGGTTGCGGTTTGTCGACCGGATTGTTTCAATAAAAGAATATTATATAATAGGATCTGAGATACAAGATGAGATATAAAATACGAGTTAACACAACATCCGCGACAAAGTTATGAGATTAGAGATTATGAGATAAGATATGAGATGAATGATATAATACAAGATATATGCCAGATGACACTAGATTTGAGATATCAGACATCAGATAATCAGTTGACATACGAGATAATGTATGAGAAGAAATCAGACATGGACGTTGCGATAAGAAACGAGTTATGAGTTTTAGTTACGAGATACGAGTTCAGCTCACATTTCAGTAGAAACCTTCTCACAAGTCACAACAATATTAACATCCACAGTTTTCGACAGAGGACCTACTCTTTACACAGCGCATATATGATAGAAGCGCTATATAAATCAGGCGGCCACATTGCGCTATCTATCATCCCAGAGAGAGCACCGAGTACAAACAGGCGGCAACCGTCAAAGTCAGTCCATCAATCAATCAACGCTCCTATCTGCTGCGATTTGCCGCGCCCCAATCCACAATAAGTCGTTTAAACGCCCCTGCCTCGAGCGGTAACCCTTTGCCGACGGGAGATTTCATCATCATCGTCGTCGTCGTCATCATCATCATCATCATCATCATCATGTCATCATCATCATCATCATCATCAATTCATCATCATCACAGCTATCGATCATCTTCATAATCATTGTCAGCATCATCATCACCACCACCAATATATCATTATCATCTCATCTTTATTCTGTAGTTAAGTTTATCTACTTCCCTCTTCGTCTTTGCTAAAAAAAACTGACCATCATCTTGACTCGCTTTGCAAGAAATAATTAGGCCCCTGCTCAGCGGGATTAGTCCCTTTAGGTGCGCCTATTGCTCCAATTTAAAAGCTCTGTTACACTATGATGATATAATACTTCGTGGAAATTGTAGTAACATGCATAATTAAATGTCAATGTACAATTACTGGGAACAATAAATGTCTTATGTCTTATCTTCGATTATCATTATCATCTTCTTTATCGCTATCATTATAGAAGATCGAGGGTTCAAATCCCCGCCAGGGCAGAAATTTGGTTCAAGTCAAATGGCTGGCGTCAGGAACTGATGATGATGATGATGATGATGATGTGTGAATAAATTACCAATGTTCTTTAGGTAATCAGGTAATCAACTCTAGGGCTTTTCTCGCGTTTAGCACAAATCATTCCGCATCGGTGTTGATAAGTCTATCGAATTTCGAGTTATTCTAGCCTTATGATTAGTCCCAGCGACCTATCCCAACCGACCCGCAGCAGATCAAAGAGAAAAACGAGTAAGCCGATACGCGTTAGAAAGATAACAAAACCCGTTACTAATTAAAGGGACTTCGCTTTGGACGTAAATTGCTTGCTATATAGGTTGTTGGTATCGTATGTAGATCGTTAGATCCACGAATAAATACTTCAACAGCATGGCGCCAAATGTCTGTTTACAATTTTTCACTTGGCTTAATGCATTATTACGAAAAGAAACAGTTTAACAAACAGATTGAATAAAAACTAGTATTATGTATATGCTTATAATATCGTAAACTCCTTATATACATCTTGACAACTTTCTCTGACCTTTAACCTATAATGCAGTTGCATATATATATATAATATCTTGGTATATATATATATATATATATATATATCTTGTACTGTTGTATTTGGTGTTGGTCACATAATTGGGAAAATTAGACACAAACGGGTTATACATCAAGATCAGGTGCAGAGTTCAGAGGTCAGACTAAATTACCACCCTCACTTTCTCCGTCGCCGACGCCCAACTGAATATAGGTTAAAGGTCAGAGAAAGTTGTCACACACACACACACATTCACACACAGACGCACACACACACACACACAGACACACACACACACACACACACACACACACACACACACACAGACACACACACACACACACACACACACGTACACACACACACACACACACACACACACACACACACACACACACACACACACACACACACACACACACACACACACACACACACAAGGCAAACACAGCACGCTGTACAAAAGATAGAAAGAGAGGGACTATACATGTATGTATTAATTTCACATGCCTTTTCTCACGCTACCCAGTTTGACCGGGCACCGGGCAAAGAAAGGATTCCGTTCTTGCCCTTACGAACCCTTTCTTGCCCTATACGCGAGGGTGATGGCTTCTTACCTTTCGTTGTAGGGAAGGGGAAGTCCAGAGGGTTTGGCAAACGCACGCATTGACCACTTCGATTCTCTTCCCACGGTTGTGCGTGCCCCAACGTTCCCCTTTCCACCTCCTAACCACCATCGCCTTTATACAAATGGTAATCGTAATCGTAATCTCCAAATTTCTAAGGCGCTGCTGTAAAGTAAGCGCAGGGCACCAGCTTGTTAACGAGCGCTGCTCACGTCAGAGGGGTTTCAAGAGATGTCCAAGGGTAGATCAGAAGCCATTCGTCATGATTATAGTCATCATCATCACCATCATCATCCATTCCATCGTCATACATCATCATCCATCATCATCATCATCCTCTTTCTGCTCTTCCTCCTCCTCCATCATCATCATAATCATCACCATCATCATCATACAATTACTGTCACTACCACTTTAGTCGTCTTCATCATAATCATCGTCGTCATCGCCATCATCATCATCATCATCATCATCATCATCATCATCATCATCATCAGTAGTCATTGCAACACTGACCCTTCGATGTGCATCCGTACAGTTCAACCCTCATGCAGATGGTTCGCGGGTGATGACTAAAGGGTACGAATCGAACCCTACGCGCTACGACGATCGGCTCCAGTTCTCTTCTCTCGGCCGTCGAAGTGTTCGTATTTCCCGTCATCAGCTGCAACGACAACGACGATCATCATATACTGATGATAACGACGACAGTGATTACGACGACGACGCTGATGATGACGACGACAACGGTGAGTATAATGATAATGACGGTGGTGGTATTGGTGTTGGTGGTATTGTTAATGGCTAAAACGCGAGCCTTTGCCTTCATTGGCCCTGCACTATGGAACCAGCTTCCTCCTTTGACACGTTCCTGTTTATTAACGTGGGCCAAGTGCCTCTTTTCGTTGTCTGAAGACCTCTTTCTTTTCTTATAGTGCACTGAGCGCCTCTGATTGGTGTGCACTGCGAGAGGCGCTATATAAATTGATAGATACAATACAATACAATTGGTGTTGGTGGTGGCGGAAGTAGTGAAGAAGAAGTTGAAGAAGACTGGTTTTGATTACGTGACCGCTGTATGAGCTATATAAACTGTTCTTAGTGAAGCAGGTGGTTGTGATGATGACGATGATGAAGTTGATGATGCTAGTGAAAATGATGATGATGATGTTGATGATGATGTTGATGATGATGACGGTGATGATGATGACGATGATAATGATGATTGATGATGATAATGATGACGATGATGATGGATGATGATGATGGTTATGACTATGATGATGACTGTGATGATTATGATTGTGGTGATGATAATGATGATGACAATGACTCACTTCTTGTCCATTTCGGTTGCGATGTCTCATCCATCGGTCGCCATCTTGCCTTTGATATTCGATGATATAGTGCGGTGTAAACTCCTGACCCTAAAAATCAATCATTCAAACAATCAAGCCTTCAGTCAGACAGTCAATCAGTCATTCAGTCAATCAGTACAGTACATCAATCAATCAGTCAATCAGTACAGTACATCAATCAATCAGTCAATCAGTCAATCAATCAATCAATCAATCAATCAATCAATCAATCAATCAATCAATCAATCAATCAATCAATCAATCAATCAATTAGTCAGTCAGTCAGTCAGTCAGTCAATCAATCAGTCAATGAAACAACCGATAGATCAGTCGGTCATTCAGTTAACCATGCAATCAGTCAGTCATCAATCAAAGAACCTATTAAACAATCGCTTCATTAGGTGTAATCAGTTACTCGTCTTTCATCAATTCTCATTCCGAGAATTCATTCATTCCGATCATTTATATAGCGCCCCTTCAAGGAACCTACTCAGAGGCACTCGTCATCATCTTCGTCGTCGTCATCATCATCATCATCAGTTCCTGACGCCAGCCATTTGCCGGCGATGGGTACGGATAAATGATCTCCATTCCACTTATTTCGAAAACAAACTCAATTGGCATCTAGCCAAAACATCCTCCCGCAACCCCTCAGTGGTAATCCGCATTCCTGATAATCTCCTTCCTCATCACCTTGTCTGTGATAATCTCCCTTTCTGTTATAATCACCCTGTCTGTGATAATTTCCCTATCCGTTATAATTCACTGCCCTGTCAATTAAACCGCAAATCAAAACAACCTCAAGCGCTGGAACTAAACACTTCGGCAAACACTTGTTACCATTTTATCGCTAAAACGATAACACACGTCGATACAGAACCAAGAGACTTCTGAAGCCACTTATAAATCTGTTTACAGAAATGCAGTTCGCTCGTTGTTGACCTCTGTTTGACCCTGCATTCCGAGGCTTTGACCTAGCGATATTATAGTCTAATGATTACTATATATATGTTGGATTGTCTGCCAAAGGTTCGGCGGTTCAAAGCCCGCCATGACAGATAGAAAGATTTCTTAGGATTTATATAAGTTAGTAATAAGTAAGTAAGTAAGTAGCCTTTGTTTGCATCTGACAAGCGTACATGCATTACATTGTATACAAATATTACATACATTTTAAAATAAACTGTAACATTAGTAGATTATAAAGTTCTGCCAAGTTTGTTGTGCCAACGCCTCGTATTCCTCATCCTCCTCTCCCATCTCCTCCTCTTTCCCCTGCTCCTCTCCACCTCCTGTTGCTACTCCTCTTCCCCTCCTTCTCCTCTTACTGCTCCTCCTCCTCCTCGATTTTCCTTTGGGCAACTGAAGCCTGTGGAAACCCTCAACGCTTCTATCTTATCGGCAAATGTTTTGGGTCAGATACTGAGCTATCTATAGCTTTCGCCTAACCTCGAACCCTGTTTAATTTTTCAATGATAGCCTCTACCTCTGTCTAATTTTTCAGTGATATTCTCGACCACTGGATAACTTTTCAAAGATAGTCCCCGACCCCAGGCTAATTTCTCAATGACATACTCAATCCCTGCAGGCTAATTTTTCAATGATAGTCTCGACCCCGTATGAAGTTTCAAATGATAGTCTCAAATTCATGTATAAAGTTTCACCCTCAACTCTAAAGTATAACAGGTAGTCTTTGAAGCGGCAACTTTCTAACATTCCAATGCCATGCAGTCTCATTCTTATGTAGTAATGTAGATCCTATATAGGTGTTTGTTCCCATTGTTACAACTGATGAGTCTGTCTTGAGCAGGAGCATTATAATGTGGGGCGTGGTGGTGTAGGGTTATGTTCGGTGCCTTGCAGCTGGAGGGTTGCGGGTTCGAATCCACCTCAAGCCGCCGCGTAGGGACCCTGGGCAAGTCCTTCACTCGCAATTGCTCATGCGCTTTGGCGTGAAACTCCGATTCAGTGTCCGCGCTGTAGTCGGGAGCTTCTCTGAGTAGAAATCTTGAAGGGTCGCTATAACAAGTGCTCATACATACATTCATACATACATAAATGCATATAAATGTGTGATTGAAATAGCAATTACAGCTGCAGGCGTGATCCAACACAATGTACTACATGCAAGAGAAACAAAGGCAGTGTAATTATATTATACGCTTTATTTGAGAAGTTGAACGTTAAAGTTACTATTATCTAGAACCCAAGTTATAGTTATAGTTAGTATTATTTTTAGTTATAGTTATAGTTATAGTTAGTGGATTTTTATTTTAGTTAATTTTAGTTACTACGTAATTAAGGCTATAAGCAAAATTGTTCGTATTAACACGCTGCCAATTTGCTCAGAGCTTTGAAAGCCTTTGAAGCATGGGCGCATTCAGCTTCATGAATACACGAGTTTCCAAAGTAACTGACAAATTGCATAATAAAAATATTGCATTTTTCGTTCTCATTTATGTCGAATCGTCCATATTCACTTCCTATTTTTATTTTTTGCATTAACGAAAATAAAGATGAATTTTCGTTAGCGTTATTTTCGTTATAGTTATAGTTAATGATATTTGTTAGTTATAGTTATAGTTATCGTTAACGAAATCATTTTATTTTCGTTAACGAACATTTTCGTTATCGTTATCGTTAACGAGAATCACACTGAAACAAAGGAAGACTATAATTATAAGCTGAATAGAGAATTTGAACGAGAAAGTATACTATATCTAGAACTGACAAATGATAAAAAAGAATGGAGATAATTTATTCATACCCATCGCCGCCAAATGCCTGACATCAAGAACTGATGATATATATAACATCATCATCATCATCATCAGTTCCTGACGCCAGCCACTTGGCGGCGAGTGGACCTCCATATATATATATATCTAATATTATAAGTCTTAGTCTGTTTACGATGTCCTTCCGTATGTATGTATGTTTGCATGTCCGGCTAAAGGCTCCGAAACGGAACGGTTTAGCGATTTGAAAAAATTTACAAAACATTATTACGCAACGTCTAGGTCAACGCGACTATTTTCAGCTCGCAATTTTATTTAAACGCCGATATATGGACATTTTACATTATTTCCAACTGTTTCGACGAGTTTATTTTAATTATACAGGCCATGGTAGGCCTATGGCCATTTGTTCACGTCACGCATGCTAATTATGTAATCTACGTCACGCATACTTAATTTTCAAATCAGGCGCTTTCGTTAAAAGACGCGGGTCGCTCCGAAAAATTACAATCGCAATAACGGCCGAACTTCGTCTATTATATTTAGTTCGGGGAACAAATAATAGCCTACGTCGATAATAGAAAATAGGTTATAGAAAAACGACCGAGCTTAGTCTATTATAATTATTTCCGGGGAATAAATAATAAGCCTATAAATTATAGCCTAAGGTAGCGTAGAGATAACCCGTGCAGTACACGGGCAAAGCAACTACTTTCACCTCTAAATGTCGTTTCCGTTCAGATATAGGCCTATCATCAAATATAGTAAGTAAGTAAATAGCCTTTATTTGCAGCCGTTACATATTACGTCTGGGAAAAACCCGGGCGAACGCCGGGTAAAAACTGCTAGAATATATATATAATTTGTATATTATTATTACTATACATGTATGTAATGCCTTCTATTATATACTCGTTATATAGCTGGTGGTCTCAACCCCACGTGTAAAGTTTTAACTGATAGTCTTGAAGCCTCATAATGATTACTGCGATGATGAATGCAATGATGATGACGATGATGATACTGATTGCAATGACGATGTGTCGCTGGATCGATAATACTATAGGGGATCAATGGACTTGACAAATGACCAAAGACAATGGAGATCATTTATTCGTACCCATCGCCGACAAAAATGACTAGCGTCAGGAGCTGATGCTACATGTATATATATTTATTATTATATATATATTATTATATGTATATCTTATATTTATATATATATCACGATTTTCAAAAGTTATATATATATATGAATGAATGAATATATATATATATTGTATGTATACCTGTCCATTTCCGTATCTGCCCTGTGTTTCGACGGCTGTGATGACCTTGAGTTCATCGAAGTCGATCTGTAGCCATTCATAGGAAGAACGAGACACAGGGGACTTAGGACACCACGCACCACCTTGCCTCTCCGTACGAATCCTAAGTACACACAGAACAAGACATCGCCATCATCATCATTATCATCATCATCATCATCATCATCATCATCATTGTCATCATCATCATCATCATCATCATCATCATCATCATCATAATCATCATCATCATCGTCGTCATCATAATCGTCATCATCACAATCGTCATCACCATCCTCATCATCATCATCTTCATCACCATCACCATCATCATTCTCATCATCACCATCATTACAATCGTCTTCATCATAATCAATATCATCAACAGCAGCACAATCTGAATGTCTTTAAAAGGTGTTGTACAAAAAGCACTGACACAAACATACAGACATCAATATGATCGTACAATCGTCGTCATCATCCTCATCATACGTTTATGTTGCGTCTCATTGGAAAGTACATCTCCTAATAAGTATTTTGTATTGTATTGTATCAGTAAATTTATATAGCGCCACTCACAGTGCTACACCAATCAGAGCCTTCAGAGGCGCTCCCAGTCCGAGAGACCCTGAGAAAATAAGGCTGTCTTGAAGCATGCAGCGATAGGATGCAGGGAGGCCCCAGCTTGAAGCAATGAGCGTGTCATGGTAGAAGTATAGTTCCAATTAAAGCAAAAGCACGAGATGATTTTGTCATGACATATGTATTTTAATGTAAGCCATTGTTCTTCCTTCCAAAAGAAACCGGTTCTCATTCGATTAGATTGGAGTTGATCATAAAAAACATAAAAAGTTCTGTTTCCCCTAAAGATGTCGCTATAACATGCATTAGATTAGATTAGATTGCATCAGATTACATTAGAAGAACATTAAACCCGTCTAACGGTAGTAACCATGGCAACGATTGTCTGGGGCTCTGGGCCTCTTCAGGACACCCGATGCAATTAACCCATTGATACCGCGGGCAAAAGAAAAAAGGCAACAGGTCTCAGATAAACCTTTCAGCACGATACCAGACTCGAGTTTTAATCAACTTGGTGGATAATGGACGTTTACTATTACCAATCGTTAAACTTGAGATTCTGCAGGCATATAATAAAACACTCTTATACATACATATATATATATATATATATATATATATATATATACATATATATATATATACACATATATATATATACATATATATATATAATTGCAATATTCTAATAGTACATATATAAATCTATCTATTTTGTGTAGCGTATCTGTATATTATTTTATTTATATGTGTTGGGCGTGTTTGTGCGATACGTCTACTAGATTCAAAATCGATAAACCTGTCTACACATGCGCTTGGCGCCAGAGAGTGATGGTTTGAAATGCTATGTATATAATATATAAGTTACGACTAAATATATATGTATAACATCACTTGGACTAACAGTGAGGGAAGCAATGAACATAACAAATGACCGAGGACAATGGATATCATTTATTCATACCCATAACATAACAAATGACCGAGGACAATGGATATCATTTATTCATACCCATAGCCGACAATTGGCTGGAGTCGGGATCTGATGATGTTGATGATGATGATGACGACGACGATGGTGATGATGATATTGAGCTTACCTGGAATTCAGAGGACCAACGACGTTGTCGTACCATGAGCTGGCCGATAATGCAGAGTCCGGGATCTTCTTTGAGCTCATACCCAACGCTTCATCACACCCTGCTCCTTTAAACAAAAATGCAGGCTTCACGTAAGGTATAAGGTAAGATAAAGTGAGGCGTGGTGAGTTATGACAAAGTTAGGTAAAGTAAACTAAGTTAATGTACAAAAGTAAGTAAGCAAGTAAGTAAGCAAGTAAGTAAGTAAGTAAGTAAGAATATTCTTTATTGAGAAGCACTAGCAAACGCACAGCACTGTACATGGCAAGATTAATACACTCAAACAAAAAAAACAAATTATATATAATACAAGCAAGCAAAGAATTGAATGGGAGAAGATATTTTATATCAGGGGAACCTAAGCAGAGATGACATGAGACGATGTAAAGTAAATAAGTAAGTATGGTCTTTATAACACCATTTCCTAACGCACAATGGGACCGCAATTATATAATGATAATGATAAAACAGCGAAGTAAGAATATTAATAATAACAATGTGTAAAAAATTATATGTTGTGAAGCATGATTTATAACTGTACAGCATCCTAGTGATAAATCCCTTACTAGTAAGGGGTCAGAGTGCGGAATATTACGGTTGTGCGAACGAGGATCTAAGGGAGTATCCGGTTTCACGGATAGATTACATAAGATAAGGTTGGTAAGGAATTGTAATTGTAATTAGCAACTTCTATTGCGCCGGTGTCTAATGCACAAGGCATCAACCAATGGCACACCAAAACCAAGCCGTAATCAGGTCAACATCCAAAAGATCAGTCCGTAAGAGACAGAGAGACAGCCTATACGGTGGATAAGCAATTTGAAAGAGGTAAGTTTTCAGCGGAGAACGAAATGACACAAGCGTCTGAGCACAGCGTACAGACACAGGAAGAGAGTTCCAAAAAGTAGGTCCAGATACTGAAAAAGCTCGTTTGCCAAGAACAGTTCTTGATTTCGGTATAACCAGACAAAGAAGATCAGATGACCTCATTGAATAATGATAAGGGAATAAGAATTGATTTTAAATATTGTGGTTGGAATGACAGATAAGGTAAGGTAAGTAGGGCAAGTTATTGTCTTTAAAGGTATACGGTATACGGTAAGATCTCAAGCTAGCCTGAAGGCAACCAGGGGTATGAAATGTTAGCGACTTCATTTTCTTAGCCTCAGCACATGAGGCTATGTTATGTCCCTCGCCGTCTCAACTTCCCACCGACAGGTCAGTACGATCAGTACGGTATTGTATTTGATTACTTATTACTCTTCTCACAGCATAAGCCTTTCAGTGCGAGGTACCCAGAGAGAAAAGGAAGGCCTTAATTTTTTTAGGTGAGAGAAAGAGGTAGAGATGCCAACAGAGAGGATGGTAGAGCGTAGAGAAGGGGGAAGTCCATTCCATAGAGAGGGAATAGTATACAGTACTGCAGAAAATAAGGAACGATGACATTAGACAAGCATTAGGTATCCAAACAATCTTGCTAGACAAAGTTATTTAACGGAGACTCCGATGGTTTGGACAGGTAGAGAGAATGCCAGTTGACAGAATCCCACACAATGCACTACACGCAAGATTCGAAGTAATAAAATACAGCCCGTAAAAACAAAGTTTTTTACTATATCCATCTAGTATCCTATAACGTGTACTCTGGAAATAGTCCGCGTTCATTTTGCAACATAGCATGCGTTTAATGAGGCAGCGCACCCGTGTCTGTTGCGGCCAATGGCAACGCTGGCCAATGGCAACGCTGCGTTTCGGAAAAGGGGATTCCCCGATTCGAAAAGTTGAGTCCCCGATTCTATAAGCTAGCCTTTTTGGGGAGCTGAAATTTTGATAGAATGAAGTGTGTGCGAGGGCGAGTCTATCTGCCAAGTTTCACGACGATTGAATGATTGTAAGTGATCGAACTAGTCGTCGCAAGATTTGACTTTTTAGCCTGTGGCTCAATCAAGCAATCAAGCAAGCAAGCAAGCAATCAAGCAAGATTCCCGCAAGTTAAACTAGATGGATAAAAAGAAACAAAGGCTGACCAAGACTATATATATATGCTGGATACATAATATAAATGAAGACATAACATCACTTGGACTGACAATAAGGGGAGCAATGGACTTGACAAATGACCGAGGACAACGGCGATAATTTATTCGTACCCATCGCCGTCAAATGGCTTGCATCAGGAACTGATGATGATGATGAGGATGATACATATCATAGCTGAGTTGGCACTATAGAGCCGGAAAAATACCAAAATACGAGTTTTCGTTCGAATGGAATCAGCCAATCAGAACCGTTCTCATTTACATATCTGCACAAACAATCGCCGACCAATCAACGCCACTCATCGCTGACCAATCAACGCCATTCTCATTTACATATCTGCATAGTTAATTGGAGCATAAAACGAATGGCCGCGGGCGGAAACGGCGTCGAAGCCATTTGGCGGAATTACAAGCAAAGTGGTCCATAAAGAGACATTAAACCCCTCATGGATTGAGAGACCATCATCACATCAGTCCAGTGACACGTTACGTAGTACAACAGGAACGTAAAGAGACAGACAGACAGACAAGACAGACAGACGGAAGGGCAGCCAGGCAGGCAGGCACACACATAACCACATATGCATGCACAGGCAGATATAGAGACAGATACAGACAGACAGACAGCCAGAGACAGTCAGGCATGCACACAAACACTCTTCTGAAGGGCTTATGCTGTGAGAAGCGCTTTATAAATGATCAAATACACTACAATACAAACACACACACATGCAGGCAGACACAGGCAAACAGACAGATAGATACCGAGACAGACAGGCAGCCAGAGACAGTCATGCACACATACACACACACACACACCCACACACACACACCCACACACACACATACACACATATATATATATATATAGATATATATATATATATAAACTCACAGACAGACACAGATAGACAGATAGAGACAGCGAGACAGCCAGAGACAGCCAGGCATGCACGCACACATACACACAAACACACACATATGTATACACACGCAGACAGACAGAGATATAGAGACAGCGATGCATGTACACGCATACGTACATACATACATACACACAGACAGAGGCATATCTATGTGGACAGATACGGTGAGAGAGAGAGACGGACAGACCGACTCAAAGAGGGAGCCTCCCATTACTCGTCAGGTTGTACGGAAGCCAACAAGGGACATGACCTATCATTCTAATGGCCATGCTGCAACAGTCACCCTTTATTCGCCACGCCATGGGGTAAATCTCCTTTGTTCTTTTCCTATTCCCATAATGGCAATTTTAAGGGTACAGACGACCCTAAGCTCCGCGTGTCAACTTAAAATACCCTCGTACGGGTCTCCCCGTCATCAACCCCAAGGGTCATTACGGGGCTTTGGCGTTGATACCCTTCCAGGTGCTTTCTGACGCACAGTTGGGGTGAAAGGGTTGGATCTGTCGTTTGGTGCTGGAATAAAGGGGAGGGTTGAAATTAAAGGGACACTCAGGACTTTTGGTGGGGGAGGGTACTTGTAGGCGGTATGAAGGGTGAACGGGAGGGTGAAAATTAAGGGGACAGAGCAATGACTTCCTTTCCCCTTCTGCCCCTAAAGCCAGGCTAGATTTTGCTCGGCAACTGCCTCCCCTGGGGTGGGATTGGTGGGCGTTTATCCCGGATGGAATAAAACGATGCTAATTGCCCCGGTTACCAGCGGTCATTTGCAGAACGCTAATGCTGGGATCTGGCGTGGACAAGGGAAAGTAGGCGACCAGCGCAGCTAGGCTGTGCTGCCGCGATAATGTGCACAGATTTGCATTCGATAGTGCCAATGTGTTTGTGCGTATGTCTGTGTGTCTGTCTATATGTGCGTCTGCGTCTGTCTATATGTCTGTCTGTCTCTGTGTATGGCTGTCTGTCTGTACGTATGTCTGTCTGTCTGTGTGTGTCTGTGCATATGTCCTCTGTCTATAAGTGTGTGTCTATCTGTGTCTGTCTATAATGTATGTCTGTCTGTCTGTCTGTCTGTGTGTCTGTCTGTCTGTCTGTCTGCCGTCATGCATTATCGAATACGCTATTGTGAAGATTTTGATTCAATGGATTCTGTCTGTTTGTGTATCTGCCTGTCTGTCTGTCTGTCTGTATCTGTCTGTCTGTCTGTCTTTATGTATGTATGTATGTAGTCATGCCTTGGCAAATTTTCGTACAAACGCGTGAGTACAGCCTACATAGCGACGCTGCAGGGTTGACTCCTTTCCCAAGTCGATGAACTGACTGACTGACTGACTGACTGACTGACTGACTGACTGACTGGCTGACTGACTGACTGACTGACTGATCGACTGAATAACTGACTGACTGACTGGCTGATCGACTGACTGACTGACTGACTGACTGGTTGATCGACTGACTGACTGACTGACTGGCTGATCGACTGACTGACTGACTGACTGACTGGCTGATCGACTGAATGACTGACTGGCTGACTGATCGACTGAATGACTAACTGGCAGACTGTCTGAAAGAGAGGCATACCGACCGACCGACCGACAGCCAGACCGATTGCTAGTAGGGTCATTCAGGGACCTCTCAGGTGACAGCCCATTGTGAATGGATCTATCTGATACCCGTAAGAAAGAGAATACAGTCGAATACAATGAATACACAAAGAATTAAATACAATCCAATTAGGCTGAATACAATTAAATTAAAGTACAACTGTAACGTAGCATAAAAGATTCGTCAATCATTGACTTAATTACTTCAGTAGGTGCGTACATCGCATGCTACATGTAATACACGGTAATAAATGTCTTATAACACCGGATCAGCTAATTATTCTGCAGGCTCTATGTCGGAAGTTCGGAACACTAATTTGCGCTTTATAAATGTTTTCACATGATGATGATGTTGTTGTTGTTGTTATTGATGATGATAATGATGATGATGATGATGATGATGATGATGACAACGACGACGACAACGGATGACGACGAATGATGAAGGTGATGATGAAGATTAACTCTCTGCGGACAGACCATTTTTTTCCTTTAGGGATTATACTTGCCTCGCTTAAAAATATAATGATAAAAATACAGATGGCATTAATAATGCTTCAACTACATGTACTAATAAAATATTGATAATTTTTGGCAATCTATTTTTCGCTCAGCAATCATTTTAGGGCCTTTTTTCTTAATTTGTCTCTGTCAGATTTTTGCTATTTAAAAAAAATTAAATATTTGATTCATTTGCCATCTTCTCGCTTCTGTTGCAACCGTGTCTATATTTCCACTACTTCCCTGATCTGCTGCTAATTTCAACACTTATCGTCATAGTTGACCTACGATCAATGCCCTGCACATTGAGTAAAGGCGGTACAAAAATGACTAGCTTATATTTAAAAAATTGTTTCGGCTTAACGACACTTTTTCATATCGAAGATGATTAGTGTCGGAGGCAGAAAGCAACCTCGTATACTCCACGTTTTTAAATTGCGACCGAGCCACCCGCAGTAAAGATCCGAGAAATTAATCTCTGATAAACCGACCCGACCGGGAAGCGAACCCGGGGCGCCGGCGTGACCAGCGGGCTACCAGCCCACTCGGCCACTCAGGATCTCTATATTTATGTAGGCTATACGAATTTATAACATTTCTTTTCTGCCGTTCCGGGACACCACAGTACTTCCAATCTAAGTCAAATTCAATTCTACCTTGGTTCTAGTATCCACTCTATCCATCTCGTTCTTCTATCTATGGGGACGACTTGATAAGCAGTTCCTGCTTCTCCTCCTCTACTGCTTATGAGCTGATGTTTGAAACCATTGAACTGTTTGCACATTTAGGTCGATAGCGCTGTTGATTTTAGCGGCGCTATATAAGTGTTCGATTACATTTACATTACATTTAGTCTAGATAAGATTAGAGACTAGAATAGATTAGACAGGATTAGATTAAATTAAATTAACGTTTAAACTCACTGTAGTCATCGTCGTTTGCAAGACACGTTGTTATCGCTCCAATTGCAATCGCCAACAGAATGACGTATCCGTACGATGACGCACTCATTACGTCATCTACCGCACAAAAACTACGCAATCAAGTCGTCAGATGTCACTTCCTCAGGCCACCTAGCGGTGTGAACACCAAACACAAACAGAAACCTGTTGCAGTAGAGATGGGACTTTTGTCGATATACTCCCACACGTGTGTGTATCCGTCCAACTGGTCTCAACTCCGTCGAGTTTATGTCCAGCGTGTGAGACACCTGCACAGCCAATGGGCGACGAGGAAACGGGATACCCGGCGCTGGCAAGGTGCCCTGACCCCGTCGGTGGGGGTCACCTTCCCGCGCCACGCGCATGCGTATACAACGGGAGCACCTGCTGGAAGCCGCGGGGTTTGGACTCGACCCCTCTATGAAGGTGTATCGATACGGTCGTGACCCGAACCGCGATACGGAGGCAGGAGTACACGCTGCTGGAGTACGGACGGGTCTCGAGTCACACGCTGTAAGGGAATTTCGTTACACGGCTTAATTGATATGTACCGGGTGTATCGGATAATCGAAAACCGGCGGGTGGGAGAGAGGAGGGTAAAAGAACACCTTGTGGCTACTAGACGGGATATCGATAATTAAACGAGCTTGGCAAAGCTTCTTTCCGGCTACATATGATCTCTGTCCTACATAAAAATGTTGTATATATATAAATAAAAATATATATAAGTATATATAAATATATATATCTTTGTAAATATATATGTAAATATATATAAATTTATATATATGTGTGCGTGCGTGTATATATATGTATGTATATATGTATAATATATATAGCCTTTATATACTTCATTAACTTCAAAGATGCAACATCGTGCCTTCTCAGTGGTTGGGCCGACCACGTGGAATAATCTTCCTTCAGATCTGAGTGTTTTTTTGCCAGAAACTCTGCATGCACCTTTTACAAGCATTTGAAAACTGTTCTTTATCGCCGTAGTTGGGCTGGGAGCGCCTTTGAATAGGTATGTCTTGGAGGGACGCTATATAAGTCCTCTGAATGAATATATATATATAATATATATATATATATATATATATATATATATATATATATTATGTATGTATATATTTACATGTATATATTATATATTTACAAAGATAGAGGAAGAGACATAGAAACACAAAGATAGACACGCGTAGACTTATCCCAACTGAGTAATGCAGACAGACAGACAGACACACACACACACACACACAGACACACACACACACACACACACACACACACACACGCACACACAGACACGCACACACAAACACACACACACACATACCATACACACGACAGATATAATTAAATAGTATGAGAAAGAGTGAATGATGATGAATGAGCGAGTAACGTGACAGTGATGGACAAAATGAAATTCATTGGCTAAAGCTATCGGGTGACCGTGCCTTATAATGAGTAGCAGGTGCGCTGAGCTGTGTATGGTCTTACGCGAGCGTCTTGAGGCATTGCTTATTCACCGAGAGGCGGCTTTTGAGAAAGCAATCGAGATGAAAGTGAAAAGGATAATTGGCGTTTTCATCACCATCGTCATCATCATCATCATCAGTTTCTCACGCCAGCCATGGCGGCGATGGGTAGGAATAAATTATCTCCATTGTCCTCGGTCATTTGTCAAGTCCACTGCTACCCTTGGTGTTAGTGGGGTTTATTAAGTCGTTAATATTGAATCCAACGTTAATAAAATTATACCCAGTGTTTCTGTGTTGGGTTGCAATGCACTCTGCCTGTGTGTATATGTCTGTGTGTATATGTATCTGCCTGTCTGTCTGTCTGTCTGTATGCATGCATGTATGTATGTATGTAAGTATATATATGTATGTATGTATGTATGTATGTATGTATGTATGTATGTATGTATGTATGTATGTATGTATGTATGTATGTCTGTCTGTCTGTTTGCCTGTCTGTCTGCCTGTCTGTCTGCCTGTCTGTTTATTTCAGCAGTCTGTCTGTTTGTGTGTAACTCTACTGTCTGACTCTCTCTGTCTCTGTATGGGTCTTTGTATCAGTCTGTTTGTTCGCAGTCACTCAAGACTGTCTCTCCGTTTGTCTGTCTCTTTCTTTGCGTCTGTCTGCCTGCCTGTAACTGTCTCAAGACAGATGCCAAATGCCACAGGAAAATTAAAAGAAGTATATATAGCACCAGGAAAAGAGGCGTTCTCAACGAGCAGAAAACTACCGAGAGGAAAACTAAACAGGAATCTGAAGTAACTGATGATAAAGACATTGATATGGAGTGTGGTACTGTACGGGGCAGTGACACGAACCATGACATAAGAGGACCTATAAGGAGACTGCAGGCTTTCGAAATGTGGACATGGAGAAGAATGGAGAAAATCAGCTGGACGGAACATAAAACAAATGAAGAAGTTATGGGAAGGATTGGAGAGAAAAGAACCCTGATACAAACATTAAGAGAGAGACAAAGGAAATGGAACGAAAACACGCTGAGAGGAGACTCACTACTAAGAACGGTCATTGAAGAAAAACTGGAAGAGAGGTGGACAAGAGGAAGACCAAGACAGATGATGTTGGATTGAATGATGACAGATGGATACAGAAAGCTCAAAGAAGAGGCTCAACAGTGAGAGGAGTGGCGATGTCGGACATTTGAACCTGCCTAAAGAGGCAGAGAACCAGAAGAAGCTGTCTCTTTACCCCATCCTGTATCTCTCCTTGTCTCTGTCCCTATCTCTGCAAAATCTGTCCTTAATGTTGATTATACATGGCCGCACATTCCTGAACGTTCTCTATGACTCATCACACACTGTCTTTCTCTCTGCCTCTCTACACTCATTGTGTGCATAATTATATCTGTTTGTATGTCTGCTTATCTGCGGTCAATGAGTCTACTTCTTCTCCGTATGTCTGTCTGTCTTCTTGTACCTGTCTGTCTGTCCTCTTGTCTGTGTCTGTCTGTCTCCTTGCCCGTGTCTGTCTGTCCTCTTGTCCGTGTCTGTCTGTTCTCTTGTCTGTGTCTGTCTGTCCTCTTGTCCGTGTCTGTCCGTGTCTGTCTGTTCTCTTATCTGTGTCTGTCTGTGTCTGTCTGTCCTCTTGTCCGTGTCTGTCTGTGTCTGTCTGTTCTCTTGTCTGTGTCTGTCTGTGTCTGTCTGTCCTCTTGTCCGTGTCTGTCTGTGTCTGTCTGTCCTCTTGTCCGTGTCTGTCTGTTCTCTTGTCTGTGTCTGTCTGTCTGTCCTCTTGTCCGTGTCTGTCTGTGTCTGTCTGTTCTCTTGTCTGTGTCTGTCTGTGTCTGTCTGTCCTCTTGTCCGTGTCTGTCTGTGTCTGTCTGTCCTCTTGTCCGTGTCTGTCTGTTCTCTTGTCTGTGTCTGTCTGTCTGTCCTCTTGTCCGTGTCTGTCTGTTCTCTTGTCTGTGTCTGTCTGTCTGTCCTCTTGTCCGTGTCTGTCTGTCCTCTTGTCCGTGTCTGTCTGTTCTCTTGTCCGTGTCTGTCTGTTCTCTTGTCTGTGTCTGTCTGTCTGTCCTCTTGTCCGTGTCTGTCTGTTCTCTTGTCTGTGTCTGTCTGTCTGTCCTCTTGTCCGTGTCTGTCCGTGTCTGTCTGTTCTCTTGTCTGTGTCTGTCTGTCTGTTCTCTTGTCCGTGTCTGTCTGTTCTCTTGTCTGTGTCTGTCTGTGTCTGTCTGTCCTCTTGTCCGTGTCTGTCTGTGTCTGTCTGTTCTCTTGTCTGTGTCTGTCTGTGTCTGTCTGTCCTCTTGTCCGTGTCTGTCTGTGTCTGTCTGTCCTCTTGTCGTGTCTGTGTCTGTCTGTGTCTGTCTGTCCTCTTGTCCGTGTCTGTCTGTTCTCTTGTCTGTGTCTGTCTGTCTGTCCTCTTGTCCGTGTCTGTCTGTGTCTGTCTGTTCTCTTGTCTGTGTGTGTCTGTCCTCTTATCCGTGTCTGTCTGTCCTCTTGTCCGTGTCTATCTCTCCTCTTGTCCGTGTCTGTCTCTCCTCTTGTCTGCTTCTATCTCTCCTCTTGTCCGTCTCTTTCTCAAGCCCGCCATCTGGTGATTGTATCTAGAGGGAATCCGCCAAACAGCTGGTCGACCTAGAGCGCCTGTAAAACAAATCGAAGCCGTTGACAGATTGCTCATATCCTCCATCTGGACCGGTTGCATTCTCTCTCCATGATATATGTGTGGCCTGCATGTCTAACTCCACTTGCAACACCCCGCTTACTTATTTACCCCACTTACCGTGTTCGGATGGGGTCAGCGAACCGGCGACCATTACCCTGTCAGCAACTTCTCCCCTTTCTCCTCCTCGTCCTCTTGAAATTCTACCTCCAAACCAAATGGTAAGCAGGTCAACATCCAGTAGGTATATGTATATACTCTGCTTGTAACACCTCGCTTACTTATTTACCCCACTTACCGGGTTCAGATCGGGTCAGTAACCCTGCGACTAGGTTTACCAGACATTACCCTGTCAGCATATTCCTCCTCTTTCTCCTTCTCCATCTCCTTCTCCTCTCCCTCCTCCTCCTCGTCGTTCTCCTCCTCCTTCTCTTAATAGTCTGCCTCCAAACCAAAAGGGTAATCAGGTCAACCTCTAGTATTTCTGGAACGTATATAGCCAGCAAACAATTGGGAGATTCGGTTTCGGGGGTTTCTTTGGACATGGTCGTATTTGTCTACAAACTCTACATTTCTAGTTTTTAATAACAGTAATGCATTTAAAGTTAAAGTTAAAGCCGTAAAAACCACCGCTAAATACGCCCATGCCAGTACCTACACTCTAAATCCGGGTGTTCACAACTAGAACACATTTTTAAACGCCAAATTGTAACACTAATAGAACGCGTCCGGGCGTTTCTAATGTTAACGCTGGCATTAAGTTTTTGAACACTATAGTGTTATGATTATTGAACACCTATGCGATCACTAATAGAACGCGTCCGGGCGTTTCTAATGTTAACGCTAGCATTAAATTTCTGAACACTAGTGTTCGATTTTTAAACGCTTGATGAGTGTTCTACTCGTTAACGCATGACGTGTGCAAATACTTTAACGCGTAAATGTAACACTAATAGAACGCGTCCGGGCGTTCAAACTCTGCTCTAAACGCTAGTGCTCATGAACGGAACACAACAATGTGCTCTTCATTAACACTAGTGTTCCCAACCTATGAACACTTGCCATAACCACAAATTTTCAGAGTTGACAGAGAACACGTATATATATATATATATATATATATATATATATATATATATATATATATATATATATATATATATATATATATATATAATATACAATACAATATAACGAAAGCAATTGCATGCATGTATATAGGCCTAATACATTCAAAAATTAAGACAAAATATTAGTACAGCTATTACATGAAAGTCAGAATCAAGATATAAACTAATCATACTTCAATGCAGTTGCACAGTAAGGGTTCGTCCATAAAGGGCGCCCCAAAAAGTACCTCCTTTGGACCCTCCATCACCCTTTGTCCGCTTTTGGCCTTACTCTCCCACTTTGCACACGTCTGATGCCAGGTAACAGTTATAATGCACTAACATGCAGAAGACACCCTTACAAAACTCCTTGTTCTACATCTTAATTTATAAGCACATGCATAATTGAATTGTCTTAATATATACTTGTTATTTGAAACTTGAAAGTAAAGCAAGTTTCCATACACCAATTACAGCACTCAAAGCTGTAAAAACTGAATCAATGTCCCCCATTTATAACTGAAGTTGGTGCTTAAAGCAGGTTGAACTAAAAGCCTTGTACATGCACATGCAGACCCATCTGGACGTCTGCTAAAGCCATAAGACTTCCTCCCTTGTCCGCATTTGCATGACCCTCCCTCCCTCCCTCTGTCCGGATGTCTTACATATGTGAATGACCTACAACCAAGTCTCATGGATATTTAAATTTAAATCCAAATGCTAATCAAAAATATAAAAGCACACAAGCAGTTCCAACAGAACACAGAACTACAAATATCCTAAATTAACAAGAAATTAATTACAATGCCATCGACATTGATGATAATTGTTAACATTCAAATTCAACTTTGGCACCTAAAATCCTGCAAATAATGGTTCTTTGAGATTTTGTCAGTGTCACAGTATAAGACGTGGTTAATCTCGAATAATGACTCCGGCAAACTTTACATAACAGCACATGACTAAAGTGACTAAATGAAACATTTGAACTGCTTGCTGATGTCCTTCACATAATTGTCAGAGTTTGGAGAACGCCCAAAAGATTAGCATAACACCTAGAGTATTTTAGGTCGAAAACATAGTGTGAGACAAGCAACAGCAGGGTGGCACTCAGAATATTGGTCTTTGGCACTTTAGTCACAGCTGTGTCACCCACAATGAAAATGCGGTTATGTCGTCGCTCACTGTCAGAACAACGATATGCAGGGTTCACTCTGCACTGTCTCCAAAGACTGTGCCACACCATTGTCTTCAATGATCTGAAACAAAGTCCACAACATTCAGAATGACTAGTACTACAGCATGTGTAAAATTGTAATGGATGACGTTTGATTGAACATTTAACATTATGCACATTGAAAGGCAGGCATGAAGACACAGAGAGAAGCAATTGTACAAGTCATCATTGTTCTATAGTTTAGGTACACTGGATAGGTTGCAAATATCAAATATGGAAATATATTTGAGCAGTTGAAAACGTATCAATTTTAGTTTATAAAATGGCTTGAACATTCAACTAATGAAACTGTTATAATATCCTTAAAAAGAACTTACATTCAAGAGTAATTTACAAACCATGATTGTTAATTATTTGTTTTCACCATGGCACATTGAATTGCTCTTTGCATTTTGTGTAAATTTATAGCAATGAGAAATTGTGATAAAAATTAGACCACAGAAAATTTTCCGAATCAACGGTCACTGACCTTCAACACAACTATTACAGAGAAAGCTGGAAAATTCTGGCCTCTTTCCTTCTCACTTCCCTGGCTGAAATGTGTCTCGTGCTCTACAAGTGAACTACACGAGTAACATTCGGCCAGCACCCTATACAAAAAGAGACCACACATATAATCGTAATCGTAATAATCTCCAAACTTCTAATGCGCCACTCGAAAACCTGTTTTGAAATTGATG
>JACEVL010000461.1:285000-317500 GCA_020284085.1 Aporrectodea caliginosa
AGCAGGTATGACAGTCCCACGACGGAAATAGATGAGTCGTAAAACAACGAGCGCCACACACTTACCTCGCTTACCTCCCACAGAACACCTGAGCACGAATGATATAATATGCCTAGGTGGAAGATTGTTACTCACGCATTATCTACTGTGTGCGTGCGGGCAAGCTTCTATGTAAAACAAATACACTCGGCCACTGCTCGTACTCTGGCAGTGCCAGTCTCAAGCCTGGAGAAAGGAGGAGGACGACTCCAATCGTCTTGATTTCGACACAGTGTCGTTAAACAGCAACCAAACATTCATATATGTGTGTTTGTATGTATGAAAAGCATATTGCATATAAACCATATCATATTACTAACAATATAGCTGACCATCTTTGTTACGATACACTGCTGTTAAGCATGCAGAATATGTGTGTGTTTATATGAAAGGCATATTGCACATAAACCATATATCATATTACTAGCAATATAGCAGAGCCTCACATGAGATGTCACATACGAACGTCGATCCATTTCAATGGCATTTCAACACCGACGTTCCGCCTGCCGTCTAGGCCTCTGCTCTGTCCGCGTATTGAAAAACGACAGTATACGATAGCCGATAAAAACGACAAGACGAACTCACAGCCGACAAGAGATACTACTAACGAAGACACACGAGTTACGTTCGTCAAAACATCCTTTATAACTGCTCGATCCGTCTACAATGGATTCGGTGGTGAAAAGAAATCGGTCTATATAGCTATCGTTCGTTTCCTCGTAGGTGTTCCCGAAGACGCTTTCACCGGCGTTGCTTTACGAATAGCAGGTTCTCGCATTCAACCGTTCCACGTGTACTGTATATATGCACCTGATTCATTTGCTGCAAGGTATAGACGTCTGCGACAGGTATATGGGGCTCGTTCGCGCGCAGACGAGGCATGTCTAGCAGATGCAGACAACGCTGCTTGTCTAGACAACTCTTGTACATGAATACAGTTTCTATAATCGATTGATATATGATGACGGTGATATAGAAGATCGTATACATTAGATTAGATTCGTTTCGATTAGAGTAAGACATATCATCAGTATCAGCTTCATCATCGTCATCATCATTGTCATCATCGTCATCATCATTGTCATCATCGTCATTATCATCGTCATAATCGTCATTATCATCGTCATAATCGTCATTATCATCGTCATAATCGTCGTTGTCATCATCGTCATTGTCATCATCGCCATCGTCATTGTCATCATCGCCATCGTCATTGTCATCATCGTCATCGTCATCATCATCATCATCATCATCATCATCATCATCATCATCATCATCATCATCATCATCATCATCATCATCATCATCATCATCATCATTTTAGTAACTTCTATTGCGCCGGTACCTAATGCAGAAAGCATCAACCGATGGCTGCGAATTGCCTGCGATGGGTATTAATAAGTGAGCTTCAATCTTTCAGACACTTGTCAAATGTAGCACTTCTCTCGTTTTCTTCAAAGATTTGTAATATCTTCGTTTTCGGGGGTGCTCGATAGTGGAGTGGTTAGCGTTGAGAAGTCGGGATTCAAATCTCCGAAATAGATTCGAAATTTCTGCTCCACCAGCACCCATAGCCAACTCAGCTATAATGAGCACACACACCGTACACTGTCGGTGGGAAGATGAGACGGCGAGGGAGAGGACTGGCAACCCGCCTTCACATGCCCAGTCAAAGAAAATGAAGTCGCTGAAACTTCATACTCATGGCTATAGCTGCCTCAGGGCTAGCTTAAGGGACTGGTCTTCTTCTATTCTATGTGGAGATACTACTGCGCTTTTCAGATGCTTAAAATGCGCTATTATAAGTATCCTGATACATTCATAATACATATAGTATATCCAACAGAATCCTCATCTTCTTTTGGTCCTCTTTCTTCCTAATCTTGCATGGCTAATTGGCTATAAAGCATGGTGTGGGATTCATTCACCTTGTATATGTGGAAGAAGAAGAAGAGCAGTCCATTAAGCTAGCCCTGAGGTAGCCATGGGTATGAAGTGTTAGCGACATCATTTTCTTAGCCTCGGCACATGAGAACGGGTTGCCAATCCTCTCCCTCGCCGTCTCATCTTCCCACCGACAGTGTACAGTCAGTATACTCGTCATAGATGAGGTGGCTACGGGGTGCTGGTGGAACAGAAATATCGCACCAAATTTTCTGCCTGGCGGGGATTTGAACCCCGACCTCTCGATTGCCAGTCCTGCACGCTAACTACTACACTATCGATCACCCCTTATATATGTAACCACCCGAAAACTGGTGCTCCAAATTTGGCTTGTCATCGGCGAGCGAGAATTATCGAGTATACCGGGTTAGTGCTTCGAGTATGAATCATCGAGCCTATAATTATACATATAGCCACATCATTGTCTAAATTTAGTCGAAGTTATGCAGGCAAGAACAGAACTTGGGCCTAAAATTAATGACGCACTCTATTCAGCAACATCGTTATAACGTTAGCAGACTTGAATTAAATTTTTGTGGAAATTCCAAGTCTCCAACGAGTCGGTATATGCTTAGCCGCGACCACATCCATGCAGTGCAAAAGCTACTCTCGACACCTCTCTTATGCATTTTCAAGATTTAAATGGCTTCCTTTCTTTCAAGCAATCACAGCGGGGTGTATCGACTTCGCGCGACATATTATAGGAAATATTATAAAATATATTTTCATACGTGGACTATTCCCACCTGTCGTTCAACGCCATTACTACCTTAGACCACGACCGAATAACTGCGCTGCCTAATAAAGATGACAGACATTTCATCCCTGCATGGGCGCCCGCACATATATAGGGGCAAGAGGGGCATCCCCCCGCCGGAAAATTGATACCTATTTTTTAACCACTAATTTTTGGTGTCTAACAAATTTCTTTGAACTAAAACACTCACGATACCAATTATACATATAAAGATGTTTAACTTTAAGTAAGAATAAACGAAAATTTCTATGAAAAATACTCATGTTCTTAATTTCCTGTTTTGCATTTTGCAAGCTCTTGCTAAAAACGTTCACCGTGACCATCGTGTTTTGCCCCTCCTGCAAAAATATCTGCGGGCGCCCATGAATGATCCTCTTTGCCTTATGTAGTAACTCACACGCACTCACACACTCCAAGGCATTGCCAAGCTAAATTACGTCATCTGTGTAAATTTCTTACATTCTAAGTAACAATTATTGACATTCCGTACATAGAGCTCAATTTGTCCCCTCCAACTGAACGCATGCAACCTTAGACATTACTCGATAAACGCACGCTATGTCGTAAAATGAACGCGTACTATATATTTCAATAAAGGATATTGCTTCTTTTTTATTATTATAGGATAGCTAGATGGATATTAGTATTATACCAGTTTTTACGGGCTGTATTTATCTGTTTAGGTGAACTATTTAACGAATCCAATATCTCTTTAGCCGAGTAGCCAGTACATGGGAGCGCTCCTGAGTAGATAATTATTGATGGGGCATTATATAAATATCTGAAATGAATAAATGCTTGATTGAATGAATAATAATCATTAACATCATGCATCAATATCATCCTATACATAGTGATGCATGCGAGATCGCTGAGTGGTGAGCGTGCTGGACTGTCAAATGAGAGGTCGGGGATTCAAATTCCTACCACCATCAGAAATTTGTGTTGAGATTTCTATCAGATATCCTATCTGTATTTTTACATCACCATCATGATTCTCTATTATCGTCATCATCATAATGTATGTCTGTATGCCTGTATATATGCCAGTACATGTCACACCGTTGACTTATTGTTTATTTGTTCAAGATTTCTCTTCTGATGGTTACAGAAATAAATGCTTGATTGATTGAATGAGTTTCACGCCTAACATCAGCAATTGCTAGAGTATACGACTTGCCCAGGGTCCCACGCGGCGGCTACCACGAACACCACAACTCTCCGGCTGCAGGCACCGAACGTATACCCCTACACCACCGCGCCCCATCATCGTCTCACTATCATACTCCTCCGCATCAGCTCACCATCATCATCATCATCATAGTTCCTAATGCCAGCCATTTGTCGGCGATGTAACAGACGATAACAAGTTTTACAGGTGTCGAATTGAACTAACAGTCGCCCCTAGGGTGTTGAAGGCTGATTCAACCTTATGGGGCTGGCGGGTATCGAACCCGCGTCCTTCTGATATTCGTGCCAGTGTGTTATCATTCAACCATCTCCCCACCCCGTACAAAACACACACAAACAGAAATGCATACATCTGGCTGGCTGACCGACTGACCTATTGACCGACTGACTACCACACCGGAAGCTCATATGGACAACAATGAACAGGTTTCGTTTCGATTGTTATCACTCGAAACATCAAAGACACGAACCGCCACACTCTCCCCCCACCCACCCTCAACCCCTTCTAAAAGATCCAACCACCCTTTGCACCCGGCAGCGGAAATCCGACGATAAAGAAAATATTATTCCACCGGATGTAATTCCCCGCTGAAAGTTCTCCATAGTAGCCGAACTCTGACCTCCGCCCCCACGGGTTTGACTGAGGAGTAACCGCAGACAATGACCTGTGACCCTCGTCGGGAAAGCCCCCGTGGAGCCGGTGCCATTAGATGAGGAAGGGATGGAGATACAGGGTTAGGGAAGCTGGATGGACCGAGAGATAAGCTGATTGAAGAAGTATCGCTAGGCATGATTGCAAACAGATACATGTAACAATATCGCAGAATTTAATATCATCTCGTTTATATACATGTATGCTTATATGTTTATACAAAAAATGCATGTTAATGTATAATATTAGTCATGTATATATATATTATATATATATAATATATATATATATATGACTTCATAGCATCACACACTAATAAACATATAAACGTACATGTATATATAGGATCGTATAAGATCATATAATAATATATATATAATATATATATATATATATGATTTAATTTACGTACAATGTGTGGTTTTATTCACCTGTCGTGAAGACACAGTTAATTCGCTACACATGTGACACGATATGTGACACGGGCTGTCACGCTCATGAGAGCGCCTCTGAATAGCTAGTACTGTAAGAGTCGCTTTACAAATTCTCATATACGATACGATACGATATGTTGAATAGTACACAGCTTACATACAGTAATATGTATATATATATACACATGTTGGTGCGCCAAGATGCATGGCTTGTACATTAGGCTCCGGTGCTGCATACATATGCTGTTAATTAATACACGTGGAATGATATGTGTGTTTGACCTGTTTACAGTTTTGTATTGTATTGTATTTGTATTTGAACACTTGTTATAGCGCCCCTACCAGATTTCCCATTCACAGGCGCTCCCGACTACTGCGCGAACGCTGAATCGGAGTTTCACGCCGAAGAGCATGAGCAATTGCGAGTGAAGGACTTGCCCAGGGTCCCTACGCGGCGACTTTTGAGGTGGATTCGAACCCGCAATCCTCCAGCTGCAAGGCACCGAACATACCCCTAAACCACCGCGCCCCAGTTGTATTGTGATGTGTTGTATGTGTGTTGTATTGTACTCCACGTTTATAATGCGACCGAGCCACCCGCAGTAAAGATCCGAGAAATTAATCTCTGATAAACCGACCCGACCGGGAAGCGAACCCGGGGCGCCGGCGTGACGAGCAGGCTGCCAACCCACTCGGCCACTCAGGATCTCTTACAATTGGTCTACTAGCCTCATCATTTATATACTAGTCGCGATGCCGAAAGTTAAACGAAGGTAGGCCAGTCAAATCAATCAATCAATCAATCGTTTATTTGTAGCCAAACAACAATAAACAATAATATTACAAATCAGATTGCACTTTTAAGTATGGATTGTTGAATGCCACAAGGGAAGGCCCTGAAGGGATCAAAGATCCCGCTAAGTAGGGACACCTCTATACAATTTCAACATAATATGTGGCGACCGAAAGATGTATTATATTATATCTTTGTACATTTATGCAAAAGTCTCGAATGTAAGCGATATTAATATATGTACTGCCGAAGCAAGTACAATTGGTCTAATAAATAAATTGTTTCGGCTTAACGACACTTTTTCATATCGAAGATGATTAGTGTCGGAGGCAGAAAGCAACCTCGTACTCCACGTTTAAATTGCGACCGAGCCACCCGCAGTAAAGATCCGAGAAATTAATCTCTGATAAACCGACCCGACCGGGAAGCGAACCCGGGGCGCCGGCGTGACGAGCAGGCTGCCAACCCACTCGGCCACTCAGGATCCTTAAAAAACAGTTTGGTTTAGATGCGCCATCGGTTGATGCCATGTGCAATAGAAACCGATGTGATTTGATTTACTAATTAAAGATTATTAATTAATGATAATGTAATGTAAATGAACATTTATATAGTGCCCCTTGAAGATATCTACTCAGAGGCGCTCAATTAATAATATTATTAATGACGATGATTATGATAATGACAATAAGAATAATATATATACTGAGTAGAATGCGCTGTCTCCATCTATTCGCTCTCAAATTCTAGCTGGTAACCCCTCCTCCTCATTCTACTTTTCTCAAAACCTACTTCTTCTCTCGTGGCCTTGCGCACTGGACGGTTCACCCTACTAGAGGCACTATAAATGTTTGAATACAGTACAATATTTACGACTCTGTGACTGTGCGTGGTATGTGGCATGTATATGATAGGTTTTATGCCACTCTTCATATAAAACTAAATTATATGGTTTATCTTAGCCAATCCGTGTCTTGCATTGAGTGCATGGGTGTTGGTCAGTCTTCAATAAGACTCGATTTCTGAACAGATTGAGGCGACTGTTTTTCTAATCTCAGTCAGCTGATTTGCATTTTGTCCCAACAGTCCTGTCTCTGGCTCTCTCTCTGTGTGTGTGTGTCTCTGTCTGTGTCTCTGTGTCTCTGTCTCTGTCTCTGACCCTCTGTGTGTCTCTGGCTCTGTCTGAGGAGGAAAAAGAGGAGGAGGAAGCAGAGGAGGAGGAGAAAGAAGAGGAAGGAGAAGCAGTGGAGAAGAAGGAAGAAGTGGAAGAGGAAGAGGAAGCAGAAGAGAAGAAGGAGGAAGAGAAAGAAGAGGAGAAGGAGGAAGAGGTGGAAGAGGAAGCAGATGAAGAGGAGGAAGAAGAAGAAGAAGAGGAAGAGAAAGCACAGGAGGAGAAGGAAGAGGAGGAAGTGGAGGAAGAAAAGGAATGCAGATCATCACTACTTTGAACTTTCGTCGGATTTACCAAAATCTAAATCGAATCTGACAACGGAAGATTTTGCCAGAGATAAGCAGAGAACACATGTAGCGATAGCAGGATGGAGAAGAGCAAGACAAAAAGGAGGAGGTGGTGGCGGTGGCGGTGGAGAAGGAGGTAAATCAGGGTCAATACAAAGTACGTACAAGCTGATTAAAATGAGAGACAGATAAAACGAGGGGCGGACGGATAAAGAGACAGACTGAACACTGCTTACTTATAAACTTTCTCTTTTCAAAGATTTTAACGCCTTTACGCTAACGTATTGGTTGCGCTTTTGTGAAATACTTGAAGGCGATATGCTAAGAGTCTGAACACATGCACACACAGTTCCATTTTTCGGCGATGGGTACGAATAAATTATCTCCATTGTCTTAGGTCATTTGACAAGTTCATTGCTTTTTTTTTTTTTACCCTCAGTCGGTGGCGGCCGTTCGCGCGACCGCCAATCCTCATCATGGGGTGTTAGCTCTGGCGACAACCGATCGATGTAATTTGAAGTGGGCGCCCACCCCACTAGGACGTCCAGCCCACAAAGGGACTGAGCATTCCCACGACAGGATTTTGGCAGCCCCGCCGTGGGAAGGCACGCAGCTGGTTGTCAGGCCGAGCTGGCCATGGGCAGTTGTGCCTCCGGTTAAGCAGGCAATCGAGACCAGGGACTCTCTCGCGTACGTCGCCTTTCGGGCCGACCGCGTTGATCAGACCTCGGTACTTGGTCTGAAGTGGGTATGGTCTTTTCATGAACGCGGTGCCTAGGCTTCATCCATGCCCGGCGTCGTCGTCGAGCCCCTCGTTGTCGACCGGTTATAGTGGCGAAACATGTTCGCGGTGTATGTTAGAACACGGACCGACATAAGGGTTTCGTCACTAGCGCTCAACCCCAACTTGCGGAGGAGGCTAGACGAGGCATGATGGAGTGCACCCCTCCAGTTCAGGACTACCGCCCCAAAGACACACGGCTTGCCCGGATGAACAGTAGCCACCCAATCGATGACGTCAGGTCTAGCGTAGTAGCAGACCTTCTCCTCATATGGACCGCTCATATCATTACAGTCCGAGGTAATGGTGACATCAACGACATAGGCGACACCATCCACCAGGGACACCAAGTCAGGCTTGCGCCTCCCAGCTCTTGTAGGTATAATCGGCTCTTGGGTCACCGCGTGCCCCTTTGACTCGATCTTTCTTGACACCAGATCAAGCACCGAATTATGCCTATCACATCGGAGACGGTGGGTTCTCGCACAGCTTTGGGAGATGTGAGCCAGAGTGCCCCAAGCGTTGCACCCGGCGTCACACCATACTGGGCCCGTCCGCCGCCCGCGGGAGCTGCGCTCCGCAGACGGCAACAGGCTCCCCCTCACTTTCACAGCCTGGATATAGTCACCCCCCGAGAGGAGGGCAGACCCATCTGTCACCCAGGTGTTAATATGAGGGGTTTGTCCCTGCTGCTTGAGACCCCGACCATCTACCGATGCGTAGAGCTGGATCGCCAGAAGGTCATCTGCGTCCTTACCGCTGCTCAGCACCCGACGGGCCACCCTTGCCGTCTTTGCACACCTCCTCCTTGCCCCCAGGAAGTGCGGGCTTGTAGCTACGCTCTGCATTACCGGGTCCTCTGACGCCTCAATCCCGCCCATCCGGCGAGCTTTTAGCGGTGGAATCGTGTAACGCAGGCGAGGCACTTCCAGCCCGCCAGCCGATGCCTTGGCATGGAAGTAACCGGTGTTAGTGTTAGACCAAGTGATGCTATATATGTCTTCATTAATATTGTCTATCGACTCTATCCAGCATAGTCTTGGTCTGCCTTTGTTTCTTTTCCCTTTGAATCTTGCATGTAGTGCATTGTGTGGGATTCGGTCAACTCGGCGTCTGGACCTAGATTTTGGAACGGTCCTCCACTTGCCGTATACGAGCAGCTGACCTAATGGACTCTTTCAAATCTCGATTCAAGACTTATTTGTTCTCTAAGGGCTATACTCTGCTGTTAGTTGACTGTGAGGCGCCCTTGTAACGGCATGGATGTGCCCGGCGCCATATAAATTGTCTATTATTAGTAGTAGTATACTCCGCCACTACTCTACCTGTGGTAGTGCCAGTCCCAAGCCTGGAGAAAGGAGGAGGGCGACACTAATCATCTTTGTTATGACACGTACAGTGTCGTTAAACAGCAACCAAGAAGATTAGTAGTAGTAGTAGCAGTAGTAGTAGTAGTAGAGTAGTAGCAGTAGTAGTAGTAGTAGAGTAGTAGTAGTAGTAGTAGCAGTAGCAGTAGCAGTAGCAGTAGCAGTAGCAGTAGCAGACTAGCAGTAGCAGTAGCAGTAGCAGTAGCAGCAGCAGCAGCAGTAGCAGTATTACTTAGTATTACTTAGTATTAGTATTATTAATAATAATTTTTTATCCTATATGACTTGACCCCAGAACACGCTTACCGAATTACACTCAGTTAGCACACATAAAACAATGAATATTTACCAATAATAATTATGCATAGTTAATATAATATTCCAGAGTGCTACTATACCTTCTTCAAACAGTCCGTAGTAGATCCATTAGCAAGAAATTCTATCGTTTCGACAAGCGCAATAATGGCATCGACTAAAAATAGTATACAAGCACCGCAACGCATTGAACTCTCCGGGTGCTTTGATGTCAACTCTGCTTGCTCCGTGACGGTGTAACACGAGGACAATACGTCTCCCTACTTCTCAGTCTGTCTGTATGTGTCTCTGCCTGTTTGTATGTTTCTGTCGGTGGCTCTGTCTCTTTAGCTGGCTGTTGGCAAGTGTTGCGTGCCAAGCGTCGTGGGCAGGCTACCGGTCACGCTTACGCGGGGGATGTGAACTGGTTTTTGTGTTCTGTCCATCTGTATGTGTCTATGAATGTGTATATGT
Source organism: Aporrectodea caliginosa (assembly GCA_020284085.1). NCBI lineage: Eukaryota > Metazoa > Annelida > Clitellata > Crassiclitellata > Lumbricidae > Aporrectodea > Aporrectodea caliginosa. The sequence continues at coordinate 295,188 of JACEVL010000461.1, forward strand.
GTATGTGTGTATGTCTGGTAGGCGCTCTCGCTCTTTCACCTTGCGTGTGAGTGAGTGACAATGTATGTCTGCCCGCTTCAACTGCTTGTCGTTTTGCCTTTCATTTTGCCTGCCTGTGAAACATGTGTGTCTGTCGGTCTGTCTGTCGGTCTGTCTGTCTTTTTCTCCCTCGCTGTCTCATCTCAGTTCAGTCAGTCAGTCAGTCGGTCGGTCGGTCGGTCGATCGGTCGGTCGGTCGGTCGGTCGGTCAGTCAGTCAGTCAGTCAGTCAGTCAGCCAGACATCCAGCAGTCAGTCAGTCAGTCAGTTAGTCAGTCGGTCAATCATTCATTCATTCATTCATTCGTTCAGTCATTCATTCATTCATTCAGTCAGTCAGTCAGTCGGTCGGTCAATCATTCATTCATTCATTCATTCATCCATTCATTAATTCATTCATTCAGTCAGTCAGTCAGTCAGTCAGTCAGCCAGCCAGTCAATCTGTCTGTCTGTTTGTAAGTCTGTCTTTCCGTTTGTTTGTCTGTCTGTCTGTCTGTCTGTAAGTCAGTCTATGTGTCTATCAGTGGTGCATATATTTTGAGAACGTAGTACAGACTGCAATTATTTATTGCAGGCCACGCTGCTTGAGGTCAGAGTTTCGCACGAAGAGGCCACGACATCGACTGACACAAATATGTTTCCCTGTCATGTTCGAATTTTGCAGCGAATTCTTTACGACTTGAATAAAATAATGACATAGGTTCCCTTGATATAATGACACAGATATATACATATATATTTATTATATATGTAATATATATATACATAATAAGTGCATATATATTTTATATATATATATATATATATATAACATGACCCTCTAATATGCACAAATATATTTCCATAGACAAGAATTTATAAATTTATAATGTGACTCTCTCTCCTCACTCTGTGTGTGTGTCTGTATGTCTGTCTGTCTCTCCGAGTCTGTCTCCCTCTGTATGTATGTATGTATGTATGTCTGTCTGTATGTATGTATGTATGTATGTATGTATCTATGTATATTTCCATAGACAAGAATATATAAATTTATAATGTGACTCTCTCTCCTCACTCTGTGTGTGTGTCTGTATGTCTGTCTGTCTCTCCGAGTCTGTCTCCCTCTGTATGTATGTATGTATGTATGTCTGTCTGTATGTATGTATGTATGTATGTATGTATCTATGTATATTTCCATAGACAAGAATATATAAATTTATAATGTGACTATCTCTGTCTGTCTGTCTGTCTGTATGTATATATGCATGTCTGTGTGCATGTATGTATGTATGTATGTATGTATGTATGTATGTATGTATGTATGTATGTATGTACGTATGTACCTCTCTGTGTGTGAATTTATATATACCGATACAATTATGTGTGGATATATTTTATATCTCTCCGAAGTCTCCATAATACTTGCATGCCATGACCTGGACATTGCTATAGTATACGAAGGCATTCCGTTGACCTCAAAATCGACATTGTTAACCTGTAGTGGCATTCGACAAAAGCCTTCATAATAGGCCTTCGTTTATATATGCACGTATGTATACAGATACACTTGCATAAATATAAACTATGCAAGTATAAAATGTGGCTCTGTCGACGGCTAGCCTGTTGAGTTTTACTATGAATAATTGCAAAATGTGATCATGGGCCATTAATCTTACATGTCACCAGCTCCGTGGCGGGTTTTAATGGTTTTCTCCTTATGATGTTTCCTACGGAGCTGTTGTCCAATTACCAGTGAATGCATAAGTTGTTTATACCTATATTCACAATGCTCTATAGATATTAAAGTGCGTGTGTGTGTGTGTGCGCGCGCGCGCGTGTGTGTGTGTGTGTGTGGGTTTGTATGTGTGTGTGTATGTGTGTGTATGCAAACTGTGCATGTGTAGGTATCGGTGCGTGTAGGTGTGTGTGTGTGTGTGTGTGTATGTGTGTGTGCATGTGTGTGTGTGCAATTGTGAGTGGTGTGTTTAGGTATTAGGTGTGTGTAGGTGTCTGCGTGTGTAGGTGTGAGTGAAGGTGCGTGTATATGTGTGTGTAGGCGTGTGTGCATATGTGTTTGTAGGTGTATGTATGCATGTGTGTATGTGTATGTGTGTGTGCGTGCCTGCGTGTGTGAACATTCATCCATGCATTCATAGGGCTATAGTAAGGCCTACACAATACTTCCTTACTTACACACAGTTGGTTGTTACCTTCTTTTAGGGCTACCGTAGTTTCTTTCAGTGTGAAATAAATGCGCTACAAGAAAGCCCTTGGGATAGGCCCAGGAATGAGTTTTTGTATGGTTTGGAGTGGAGAGAAAAGGAGGAATGAATTTTTGTAGACTTTGGGAGTGAGTAGAAAAAGCGGAGATGAGAGGCGAGAAGGAAGGAAGAGAGTGTTGAATAAAAAGAAGTAGAAAAATGCATATTTAATTTATTGTAACTCAAGGCCAGGCCTACTAACTTCCAGGTGACCGAAATACCTGAATAATTACAGTAGTAGGCCTAAGAGCTCGAAGCTAGCATGCCAACAGAGCTAATATCCACATGGGTTGTTTCTAAAGAATTTGAATTTCCGATAAAGCTTATGCATGACCAACAACATCACTGTCAAGTAGTACATATAAATTAAAATAACTGTTGAGTCGATGGTACAGTAATTATCAATAACAGCAGGGGAGTCGAAGAGCAGACCCACGGGCCTTTTCTGGCCCGCCGACGATGATATCTGGACCGCGGAGTCTTCCTTGAAGACTATAGGCTACAATATCTGAGAATAAAAGTTCAAATTTGTCACTTTTAAGGCTGATTAAAAATTACAAATTTGAACTTTTATTCTCAGTTGTATGTGATGATCAACATTCAGGCTTTTAAAGCCTAGTTTGACTGTTTGTATGCTAAAACTGCACCATTTTAAGATTTAGTTTTGCAAACAAATTCTGGGGACGGGCTCACCGAGAACCTCCCAGGTCCCTACCCCTTTTCACTCAGACGCCTTCGGCATCCTGGCCCGCCACTTGCTGGAAAATATTGCTACTGGCCCGCCATTTAAAAAGGTTTGACACCTCTGGATTACAGTAAGGACATCTTTCTTTCCGAATCCCCATAATATGTTCAATGTCGTTACTACTGAACTTGGTGACTGTTCCTATCTGCATGCTCACTGCCCATCTTGGTGACTGCATGTCTTATCCGCCTATTGCCCATCTATCGGCCTCCCTACCATCTTATCCCATGCAGACGGTTTCACATCCGTTGCTAGTATCATTAGTTAGACAAAGGGAGCACTGTCTAAAAACTCTCGGGGAGTTGGGGAGGGGTGTGTGCGAAGAGTCGAGGTGTTGACAAACGGATTTATTATATTTCCTCTGTCGCATCTTGTCTACTATGCCAATTAAACTCAGCTCAGGCTAACAATGGACACTGTGTTCATCAACGTATGCTGCTATACAGCTGATGTGTTTTGTTCGTCTAGAACTAGAGTAACAGTACCGTGTGTCTCGTGGAAGACAAGCCAGCGTTGTTGTAATTTAGCGGATGCAGGCCAACGGCAGAGGTGGCACCAATCATACGTTTGACTAGACTTTCTGCGTGTAAACAAGCCAGATGTTGGCATAACCTACGTAAATTATTTACGATTAATACAATACATTACAATACAATTATAAATTTATAGTGCGCTTTAACAAGACAGTCTTGCACAAGAGCGCGTTGCGCTGTGTTCTTAGTCATGGTGTAGGGCTGTAGGCCTAATGAGAATAAGCTTAGAAGGATTTTTAATTTTGATTTAATTTTTAGTAGCAGATGAACATTGACGGATTGCAACTGGGAGACTGTTCCATTCGGGACCATTCCATTATATTTTAGGTTTGCATATTTAGATTGAAAATAATTCAGGGGCATGTGCCTTTTACGTCAACGTGCGGGCTACAGTACCCTCTACTTAACCGTCAAATGATGATCGCAATACCTGCCTGGCCCCTTTGGACCTCGACCGACATAATCAATCAATCGATCAATCAATCAATCAATCAATCAATCAATCAATCAATCAATCAAACAATCGATCAATCAATCAATCGATCAATCAATCAATCAATTTATTTATTGCTCCCAAATAAATTGTCCATAAGATACATTATAAACAGTTCGTGTATAGATTCATCATCATTAATCATTCATAGATTCAATTCATTTAATCCCCATCTATCTAAACGCCTGTGAATAAGGTGGTTCCCGCGACTTCGCTTTTCTGGCGCTGTAAAAATATCCAGATTACGATTACCCGCGTTCATTGTAGAATGTAGATACAAAATATGTATTGAAGAAATGAATTGGATACGGAAGATGATGATCGCAGGGATTTCAAGACTACAGAAAATAAGATGACATTAAACAAGCATTAGGTGTCCATACAGACCATACTAAACAACTGTGCTAGACAAAGTCGTTCAACGAAGACTATAATGGTTTGGACATTAATTTTAGAGAGAAAATGCCAGTTGACCGAAATACACACAAGCATATTATGCATATACTATTATATTATACTTGAACATGCATATATGTATGCAAGATTGGAAGGAACCAGATACTCTGGCTATTAATATTAGAATCCCTGCCTTAGTCAACTCAAAGAAGTTATAGGCGTGTGCGTGTGCTATTATTAATCAGTTTAGCAAGCATTTTGGACACGTGAAGTGAAGCATGAACTAAAATATATCACCAAATAAGTGTTTTATTGTATTTTTAATCTTAATATAAATCTATTTTTTATGCCCCGAGGTACACATGATCCCTCAGGATCATGTATACCTCCCTCCCTAATTTTATTTATTGATTTATTTTTTTTGTTGCGTTATTCCTATGAAGATTCTGTTAGAAAGACTTTGGTGCGTGTTGTAAGTCTGTTCGCTGGAAAAATGTGCATCACCATCTCCTACATTCCCTTATTAATTCTGATTTTATTATTTCTGATATCGTTGGGAATTCTGGTTGGACGGCGATAAGCCGGCAGCCGCTAGAGGGCCAAATGAAAACCATCCGTCGTTGGAGAACAACGCGGCGCTGTTTACGCAGTCCAGCTGGTATGCATCTCTGTCAATTAGATCTCTGGGGCTTGCCGACGTTTTGCTTCCAAGTCTAACGATTTGTTGCGTTAACCAGATCCACAAACAGCCGCCGAAACGAGAGGGAAGAGGGGAAACGGGAAGACGACGAGGGAGAGGGAAGGGAGATTCCTCTCTTCCTGGATCTGGCTCTGATTTGTGGGACCATGGGAACGGACACACCCGGCCTGACCCTAAACATGGCCGCTGCCTCAATGTGACCTCATTAGTCGCCACCTTGTCTAAAGCTGTGGTTTAAAACACACATATACAGGACGAGCTGACACGTTAATATACACAAATACATACCTACCTACATACGTAGACTACATACATATGTAACGAATCCTATAACTCTTGTTAGAGAGCATTTTTTAACTTCCTGTTAAGACGCCATTTTCGGTGACCATGTTCCTATATTGAAGCGACATATATATAGCGGTCGCTCTATGAAAACCGCATGTCGGCCTAGTCCCTTAGTTGGTAAAGGGAGGGGAGTTGCAACTGTCTTCGTGCTTTGCCCCGGTCATGGTGGTCTCAGGAATCCCCGGGGAGCGGATTTTTCGGTGTTCCAAATGCCGTCAGTTTCTCACACTCGAAACTGGATTTGGGGGTTGAAGCGCCTCTGCCCCGCCGCCATCAGCAATCACCACGATATTTTTTAACGATTTCGTATAATTTGTATGTAAATGTATATTTTATCGTATTTAATTATTGGCCATTGCATGGGTTTCAGAGTTGGTCGAATACAAGTTGGATAAAAGAATTCTTGCTTAGTTCTAAGTCGGATTGATGAAAATAATTTCGGCTTAAATAGAAGTGGGACTGATGAAAAGAATCTTGCTTAAATAGAAGCTGGATTGATGAAAAATAGTTCTTAATTAAATAAAAGTTGTATTGATGAAAAATAATTCCAGCTTCAATAGAAGCTGGATTGATGAAACGAAATTTTGCCTAATGGAACTGGATCGATTAAAAGGATTTTCGCTAAAGTAGAAGTTGGATTGACGAAAAATAATAATGCTACAACGGGCGAAATATTCAGTACTGCCTATGCTAAAATACACTTTTACCATTTGTAATACGATGCCTAAGATAGTAGGCTAGGCTAATTATTAGGCTATTTGCCAATGCTTAATTGCTTTTGTTAGTTCAGAGAATATATAATGCGCTTACTGTCGCAAATAATTATTACGTATCTGGGTTACTAAATGCGTGAAAGCCAAAATGCCATTATTAAAAAAATAAGGGTAATTACAACAATATAATTATGCGTGTATATATATTACTAGTCAGTTTTTATCTATCATTTTCCCGCCGTTTCCGGTGTTTCCTACGGCTTCCGGCGCATGTATTAGGTCTCGCCGAAGTTCTCGTTGCCGGAGATTTCATCGAACGATTGTTCCTAATGGTTTCATTATAGCTTCCGGCTATGCTACGGAACGGCATTCAATATGCATCGAGTCGAGAATGTAAAATTGCACGGAATATGGTAAGCATCGCTAGCACACGTATTTTGTATCTACAATGAGCGCGGGTTTGCGATCATCATCTAACGGTTTGTAGAGGGCGCAGTAGCCACCACGTTGATGTTAGGGGCACATGCCCTGAATTATTTTCAATCTAAATATGTAAAATTAAAATATATCTGGGGCGGTGTTTAACTTGTTATCGTGTGTCTCTACTATTTCATGCACTCCTACTGTGGTTTTTCAACTTGAATTAAAATAAACGAATATATTATATCATCATCATCATCATCATCATCAGTTCCTGACACCAGCCATGCTGATGACTGCATTCTTGTGATCTTGGCTTCTAACATCTCCACTACAGATGCAGAATTAGATCATATTAGTACCTGGGCTCGTAAATGTAATCTCCACCTGAACCACTCAAAATCCTGTGAGATTGTATTTACCAAACCAAAAGTGAATCTTACACAGGCCTCTCCAGTCCTGCCTGGCATTAAAAGGGTAGTGTCATTGAATATACTGGGCATTGAGATTACCGAAAAGTTCGGTTTTTCCCCGTATGTTCAAAGACTTTGCATTCGGGCCAAGCAATCTCTTTATGCCCATCGTATTTTGATCTCACATGGGCTTTCGGGGTCAGGCTTCATGATGTGGTCAGGGCTACCACTATCAACCGCATGCTATACTGTTCCCAAGTATGGTGGGGCTTCGCCAGTAAGCAGGAACTTGACTCTCTGAGCGCGCTGGAGCGGGATTCATGAGATATGACTAACTCCTATTCATGGCTTAAATCTGGCCTACGTGGGAGTAGCCGGTTAATTCGCTATTCATGAGACAGGCGCAACGCTCTACTCTGCGAATAAGGCTATTCCGACTCTGAGGTAGGAGTAAGTCCTCTATTCCCAGCTTAAAGGCGATTAACAAAATGGCGGCCGTCGTTTTTCGTTGCATTCGACGACGTTTTAGACACCAATAAGTGTTTAAGAGAATCTGTAATTAACTCGTTTCGTTCGCCAACGGCGACCTTTAAATTGCCTTTCATTTCGCCGTCACAAAATGTTAAAATTTGACGAGATTTCTGACGATGTTGCATTCGAAGTGCCGCATCTTTCCGTTAGGCATTGATCTGTCCCAACTTCACCGTAGCTCTTGCGCATGCGCGATCAATGATAACCACTCAAATATTGGGAAAACCCAGCGTAAGCGCACTTTACGCCCAGAGTAACTAATCGGCCTTCTACGCCTGTTTATGAATACCGACTACGAATAAGTTTTATTCAGAGAATAGTTATTCCCAGAGTAGGCGTTACACCCGGAGTAGCTTACTCCTGCCCCATGAATCCCGCCCCTGGTCCGCAAGTTGGTACGCATTGGTTTCCTACCTAAATCTTTCCCCACCTTTGAGGAGCTTTGCAAAAAGCTGATATAGACCTCTTTAGAAACATCTTAACAAATACTAGCCACACCCTCCACGACCTTCTCCCCCCCTGTCAATTGCACTGGTCATGACCTGCGCCCACGCTCACATAACCGTGTTCTCCCTAGATTTGATTCCCTTACCAGGCGTGGCTTCTTATATATAGCTAGGATGTTGTACAGTTAGACATATGTTTTGTAGTTGACTTAATTTTCCTCTAATTATCGTTTTCTGTGTACATAAATTATTTCTGACTTTGTATGTAAAGCGCTGAGCGTTTGCTTGCGTTTAATAAAGAACATTCTTACTTACCGTACTTACTTACTTATATGGCGGCGATGGGTATGAATAAACGATTTCCATTGTCCTCGGTCATTTGTCAAGTCCATTGCTCCTCTTAGTGTTAATCCAAGTGGTTTTAAGTCCTCATTTATATTATCTATCCAGCGTATAGTCTTAGTCTGCCTTTGTTTCTTTTTCCTTCGAATCTTGCATGTAGTGTATTTTGTGGGATTCGGTCAACTGCCATTGTCTCTGCTTTCCTAACCATCGGAGTCTTCGTTGAACGACTGCTTTGTCTAGCAGAGTTGTTTGGAGACCAAAATTAATGATTGTTTGTCGTTTCTATAGTCTTGAAATCCCTGCTATTTTATCTTCCATGGCTAACTCATTTCTGCAAAACATTTTGTATCTACAATGAACGCTGCATGGTAATCGTAGTCTGGATATTTCTACAGCGCCAAAAAAAGCGAAGTCGCGGGAACCAGCTTATTCACAGGCGTTTAGTCAAAGCGTAATAGATAGATGGGGATTAAATGAACTGAATATAATATGAATGATGAATGATGATGAATCTATGAACTGTTTATAACGTATCTTATGGACAATTTCTTTGGGAGCAATAAATAAATAATTTATTATTGATTGATTGATTGATCGATCGATTGATTGATTGGTTGATTGATTGATTGATTGATTAATTGATTGATTGATTACTTGATTGATTGATTGATTGATAGCTCGATTGATTGATTGATTATGTCGGTCGAGGTCCAAAGGGGCCAGGCAGGTATTGCGATCATCATTTGACGGTTACGTAGAGGGCACAGTAGCCCGCACGTTGACGTAAGAGGCACATGCCCCTGAATTAGTTTCAATCTACATATGTAAAATTAGAATATACTTAATCGTAAATAATTAAAGGAGGTTATGCCAACATCTGGCTTACTTGCTTTGTAACTTACAGTGGGCGTTTTCAGGGGTGGTTTTACGGGTTCAACCCCACCCAAAATAAGTTTCCGGAAAAAATGTATATGCTTTTATATGCGAAATACAAAAAACCATAGTTGTAAAAACGTTTTTTCGTTTTTTATTATTTTCCAAAAAACGTGGTTTTTTCGTTTTTTATTATTTTCCAAAAAACGTGGTTTTCGTTTTTTATTTCTCGTCGCATTTTTTTCCGTTTTTATTTTTTTATGTAACTTTATTTATTTATTTACTGTCTGTTACTATTTGTTTAATTTTATATTTGTCTGATACCGTATTTCTTACGTTGTCTCTACATGTCTTTTCAAGAATTCATCTAATTTACGTCACAATTTAGTGCCATCAGTTGAGAAATAAACAGCCCAGTACAGGAAATAAAATTTATAAAAGTTATTTGAATTTCTAAGTTAACCAAAATGCGAAATGTTGTCTTTGTACTCAGTAATCTCCGATTGGCTGATAAACTGAGAAATATTACTCCATATTAAGTTCTTATATACGTCAGAATTGTAAGTAGACCTACAATTTTTATTAAGTACACTCTATACATGCAAAGTTTAATTTTAATTGCTTATGTCAGCATGGACGTATGTGGACTTATGTATATAATTTATATTTGAAAAGATTTAAATATTTTTAATTTCTCAATTTCTTATTAAGCCAAACTTATGAAATATAGAAAATAATTGTTGTAGATTATTGTTACTTAGTGTTTACTAATAAAGTTTATATTTGCTGATTAAAATTAAATTGTGTAAACAAGGTTTTTAATTTTAAAATGCAGTAAAAGATGTAGCAAAGGGTCGTCCATTAATTATGTCAACAAAATAGGGGGAGGGGGTTTGGAAAAGTTTGACAGTTGTTGACAAGAGGGGAGGGGGGTTCGGTAAAAGTTGACGTCAACAAAAATTTTTTCAATGAATCAACACAGACCCTTCAAAATGGTAGCGAAAACATTAAGTAATGCTAAAAATGTATAAAGTGCTTAATGTTTAATACTACTAAAAAGCTGGTAATAAACTAAACTCATATATTTTGAAATTCGAGATTGCATTTCTTAGTGTAAAACAATTTGAAAAAAATGATTCTACATGTATTGAGCCATTGTGTTTCTTTTTTGTAGGGGGGGTTCTGGGATTGTTGACATAATTTTTAGGGGGTCCGTCAATGTTTGACAGTTGTTGACAAGGGGGGAGGGGGTCAAAAATGGCCTAAAATTTGTTGACATAATTAATGGACGACCCCAAAGTCAAATTATTTTCTTATCCGTTTTTTCTCGTTTTTTCCGTTTTTTATTTTTTTGAATAAAACGACGTTTTTTTCCGTTTTTATTTTGATTTTACCGTTTTAACAACTATGCAAAAACGTTACTTTCTGCGACCATCTCCAAAGGCTGTTTAGCAGCATATGTTTATGAACACTGAGTCTATTGTTAGCCCGAGCACGGAGGCCTTAATACTGAGCCGGGTTTAATTGGCGCAGTAGACCAGATGAGACGGAGGAAATATAATAAATCCGCGTGTCAACACCTCTGCTCTTTGCACCTCCCCCCCGCCCAACCCCGCGAGTTTTAGACAGAGCTCCCTTTGTCTAGCTAATGATACTAGCAACGGATGTGAAACGCCCGCTTGGGATCAGATGGGCAGTGGGCTGATAAGAACAGTCACCAAGATGGGCAATGGGCTTAAGAATAGTCACCATGTTCAATTGTATACCAAATTAACATTGAACGTACTATGGGAATCGGAAAGAAAGATATCCTTACTGTTACAATCCAGAGGTGTCAAACCTTTTTAAATGGCGGGCCAGTAGCAATATTTTCCAGCAAGTGGCGGGCCAGGATGCCGAAGGCGTCTGAGTGAAAAGGAGTAGGGACCTGGGAGGTTCTCGGTGAGCCCGTCCCCAGAATTATTTTTGCAAAACTAAATATTAAATGGTGCATTTTTAGCATAGGCCTACAGACAGTCAAATTAGGCTCTAAAATCTTAATTTTGATCATCATTATCAGTCATGAACATCACCTAAAACTCAAAAAAGTTCAAATTTGTAATTTTTCAATCAGCCTTAAAAGTGACAAATTTGAACTTTTATTCTCAGATAGTGTAGCCTATAGTCTTCAAGGAAGACTCCGCGGTCCAGAAAAACATCGTTGGCGGGCCAGAAGTGGCCCGCGGGCCTGCTCTTCGACACCCCTGCTGTTATTGATAATTACTGTACCATCGACTCACAAGTTATTTTAATTTATATGTACTACTTGACAGTGATGTTGTTGGTCATGCATAAGCTTTATCGGAAATTCAAATTCTTTATAAACAACCCATGTGGATAGCTATGTACTATGTAGACATGTTAGCTTCGAGCTCTTAGGCCTATATACTACTGTAATTATTCAGGTATTTCGGTCACCAGCAGTCTGGAAGTTAGTAGGCTTAACCTTGAGCTACAGCAAATTATATATGCATTTTTCTACTTCTTTTTATTCAACACTCTCTTCCTTCCCTCCTTCTTGCCTCTTCTCTCTTCGCTTTTTCTACTCACTCTAAAACCCTACAAAAACTAACTCCCAGATCTACCTCAAAGGCTTTCGTGTAGCGCATTTATTATCACACTGAAAGAAACTGCGTTAGCCCTAAAATAATGTAACAACTAACGACTCGTGTATAGGCCTTACTATAGCTTACTATACACACTGCATGCATTGGTGAATTTTCACACACGCACGCACGCACGCAAACCTGTACCTACACACACACAAACATAGTTACACACAAACATACACACACCTACAAACACATATGCACACACACACACACAACTGCACTCACACATGCACACACACTTACACACATGCACCTATACCTACACACACAAACACCCACACATAAACACACATATTATATGCACACACACCTACGCACACACCTACACATATGCGCGCGAGAACACACACCTACCTATACCTACACACAGACACACACAGACACACACACACACACACACAACCTGCACACACACGCGCACACACATTTTAGCATTGTGAATATAGGTATAAACAACTTATGCATTCACTGGTAATTGGACAACAGCTCCGTAGGAAACATCATAAGGAGACAACCATTAAACACGCCACGGAGCTGGTGACATGTAAGATTAATGACCCATGATCACATTGCAATTATTCATGGCAAAACTCAACACGACTGGCGTCGCCAGAGCCACATTTTATACTTGCATAGTTTATATTTATGCATTTGTATCTGTATACATACGTGCATATATATATAACCGAAGGCCTATTATGAAGGCTTTTGTCGAATGCCACTGCAGGTTAACTATGTCGATTTTGAGGTCAACGGAATTCCTTTGTATACCGTAGCAATGGCCCGGCCATGGCACGCAAGTATTATGGAGACTTCGGAGAGATATAAAATATTATCACACATAAATAATATATATATAATTATATATATTATGCATGTATACAGAGAGAGAGAGAGAGAGAGAGAGACACACACACAGACACAGAGAGAGAGAGACACAGGAGACAGAGACACAGACTAACAGAGGAGAGAGGAGTGCAGACAGAGAGAAACAGAGAGAAGACAGAGATAGAGATAGAGAGACAGAGAGGGAGAGAGAGACAGAGAGTCACATTATAAATTTATATATTCTTGTCTATGGAAATATATTTATGCATATAGAGAGGGTCATGATATATTTGTATATATATATTATAATAAATATATATATGTATATATCGGTGTCATTATAGCAAAGGGTCCTATGTCATTATTTTATTCAAGTCGTAAAGAATTCGCTGTAAAATTCGAACATGACAGGGAAACGAATTTGTGTCAGTCGATGTCGTGGCCTCTTCGTGTGAAAGTCTGACCTCATGCAGCGTGGCTTGCAATAAATAATTACAGTCTGTATGTGTACTACGTTCTAAAAATATATGCACAACTGATAGGCACATGTATAGACTGACTTACAGACAGACCGGCCAATCATGCACAGGCAGGCAGACGGACTTACACACTTGTACAGGCAGACAGGCTGATTGTCTGACTGACTGACTGACTGACTGAATGAATGAATGAATGAGTGAATGACTGGTTGATTGATTGACTGACTGACTAGTCGACTGACTGACTGCTGGATGTCCGACTGAATGATTGACCGACTGACTGACTGACTGACTGACTGATTGTCTGACTGACTGACTGACTGAATGAATGAGTGAATGATTGACCGACTGATTGATTGTCTGACTGACTGAATGAATGAGTGAATGATTGACTGATTGATTGTCTGACTGACTGACTGACTGGCTGACTGACTGACTGACTGACTGACTGACTGACTGACTGACTGACTGACTGACTGACTGACTGGCTGACTGACTGACTGATTGACTGGATGAATGAATGATTGACTGACTGACTGAATGAATAAATGAATGACTGACTGACTGACTGACTGACTGACTGACTGACTGACTGACTGACTGACTGACTGATTGTCTGAGTGACTGACCTACTGACTGACCTACTGACTGACTGACCGACTGACCGACCGACCGACCGACCGACCGACTGATCTGAGATGAGACAGCGAGGGAGAAAAAGACAGACAGACAGACATGTTTCACAGGCAGACAAAATGAGAGGCAAAATGACAAGCAGTTGAAGCGGGCAGACATACATTGTCACTCACTCGCACGCAAGGTGAAAGAGCGAGAGCGCCTGCCAGACATACACACATACACATATACACATTCATAGACACATACAGATGGACAGAACACAAATACCCGTTCACATCCCCCGCATAAGCGTGACCGAAAACCTGCCCACGAAGCTTGGCATGCAACACTTGCCAACAGCCAGAGACAGAGCCACTGACAGAGACACACACACAGACAGAGATACATACAGACAGACTGAGACATAGGGAGACGTATTGTCCTCGTGTTACACCGTCACGGAGCAAGCAGAGTTGACATCAAAGCACCCGGAGAGTTCAATGCGTTGCGGTGCTTGTATACTATTTTAGTCGATGCCATTATTGCGTTTGTCGAAACGATAGAATTTCTTGCTAATGGATCTGCGGACTGTTTGAAGAAGGTAGTAGCACTCAGAAATATTATATTAAACATGCATGTTATTGGTAAATAGTCATTGTTTTATGTGTGCTAACTGAGTGTATTTCAGCAATCGTGTTCTAAGGTTAAGTCATATAGGCTAAAAATTATTTATTAATAAAACTAATACTAACTAATACTGCTACTGCTGCTGATGCTACTGCTGCTGCTGCTACTGCTACTGCAACTGCTACTGCTACGACTACGACTACGACTACTGCTGCTGCTGCTGCTGCTGCTACTGCTGCTGCTGCTGCTACTGCTACTGCTACTGCTGCTGCTACTGCTACTACGACTACGACTACGACTACGACTACGACTACGACTACGACTACTGCTGCTGCTGCTGCTGCTGCTGCTGCTGCTGCTGCTACTACTACTACTACTACTACTACTACTACTAATAATAATAATAATAATAATAATAATAATAATAATAATAATATCAATACTAATAATAATAATAATAAATGACAATTTATATAGCGCCGCAACACGGCTATTAGTTGCAAGGGCGCCTCACAGTCAACTAACAGCAGGGTAGGCCTTAGAAAACAGATAAGTCTTGAATCGAATTTGAAAGAGTCAATATGAGTTAGCTGCTCGAACGGCAGGTGGAGGACCGTTCCAACATCAAGGTCCAGACGCAGAGTTGATCGAATGCCACACAAAGCACTACATGCAAGATTCGAAGGAAAAGCAGCCAAGGCAAACCAAGACTACGCTGAATATACAACATAAATGAGGACATTACATAACTTGGACTAACACAAAGGGAGTAATGGACTTGACAAATGACAGAGGACAAAGGAGATCATTTATTCGTACCCATCGCCGCCAAATGGAACTGTGTATGCATGTATACAGACTCTTAGCGTATCGTGTTTAAGTAGTATTTCACAAAAGCGCAGCGTATACGTTAGCGTAAAGGCGTTAAAATCGTTAAAAAGAGAAAGTTTAGTCTGTCTCTTTATCCGTCCGCCCCTCATTTCATCTGTCTCTCTGTACGTCTGTCATTTTAATCAGCTTGTGCGTACTCCATATTGACCCTGGTTTACTTCCTTCTCCACCACGACCTACTCCTGCTCCTGCTCCTCCTACTCCTCCTCCTTCTCCTCCTCCTTCTCCTCCTGCTCCTCCTCCTGCTGCTCCTGCTGCTCCTCCTCTTGCTCCTCCTCCTCCTGCTCCTCTTCCTGCTCCTCCTCCTGCTACTCCTACTCCTTCTCCTTGTCTTGTTCTTCTTCATCATCACATCGCTGTGTTCTGTGCCTATCTCTGACAAAATCTTTCGTTGTCAGATTCGATTTAGATTTTGGTAAATCCGACGAAAGTTCAAAGTAGTGATGATCTGCATTTTCTTTTCTTCCTCCTCTTCCTCTTGATTATCTTCCTCTTCCGTTTCCTCTTCCTCTTCTTCCTCCTCCTCCTCTTTTGCTTCCTCTTCCACCTCTTCCTCCTTCTCCTCTTCTTCCTCTTTCTCTTCCTCCTCCATCTCCTCTGCTTCCACCTTTTCTTCTTCCTCCTTCTCCTCTTCTTCCTCTTTCTCTTCCTCCTCCATCTCCTCTGCTTCCACCTTTTCTTCTTCCTTCTTCTCTTCTGCTTCCACCTTTTCTTCTTCCTTCTTCTCTTCTTTCTTCTTCTCCTCTGCTTCCTCTTCCTCTTCTTCCTCCTCAGACAGAGACAGAGATATAGACAGCGACACACAGAGAGGGCCAGAGACAGAGGCAGAGAGATCGATACAGAGAGAGAGACACACTGACACAGACTGAGTCAGAGACAGAGACACAGAGAGGGCCAGAGACAGAGACAGAGAGAGAGACAGAGACAGAGACAGAGACAGAGACAGGACTGCTGGGACAAAATGCAAATCAGTTGACCGAGATTAGAAAAACATTCGCCTCCATCTGTTAAGAAATCGAGTCTTATTGAACAGTCGAAGACTGACCAACACCCATGCACTCAATGAAGGACACGGATTGGCTAAGATAAGCCATAGTGTAGTTTTATCTGAAGAGTGCTATAAAAACTTATCATAAATATGCCACATACCACGCATAGACTATATAGAGTCGTAAATATATGTATCTACATTTGCACTCAGCATATATGTTATATATTATTATCATCATCATTATCATCATATTCGTCGTCGTCATCATCGTCATCATTATTAATAATATTATTAATTGAGCGCCTCTGAGTAGCTATGTAGTGGTAGCCTATACATGTATGCAGAGTCCCATAAAGCCTATCATAAATATGCCACATACCACGCATATATAGAGTCGTAAATATATGTATCTACATTTGCACTCAGCATATTATGTATATATTATTATCATCATCATCATCATCAACATCATCATCGTCGTCATCATTATCATCATCGTCATCATTATCATCATATTCGTCGTCGTCATCATCGTCATCATTATTAATAATATTATTAATTGAGTGCCTCTGAGTAGATATCTGCAAGGGGCGCTGTATAAATGTTCATTTACATTACATTATCATTAAGTAATAATCCTTAATTAGTAGCTTCAATCACACCAGTTTCTAATGCACAGTGCATCAGCCGATGACGCACCTGAACCAAACTGTAATCAGGTCAGAATCCAGAAGACATACACACATATTGAGGTCCTGAGTGGCCGAGTGGGTTGGTAGCCCGCTCTCCACGCCGGCGGCCCGGGTTCGATTCCGGGTCGGTCGGTTTATCAGAGATTAATTTCTCGGATCTTTACTGCGGGTGGCTCGGTCGCAATATAAACGTGGAGTACAATACAATACAATACAACACAACACAATACAACTGGGGCGCGGTGGTATAGGGGTATGTTCGGTGCCTTGCAGCTGGAGGGTTGCGGGTTCTGAATCCACCTCAAAGCCGCCGCGTAGGACCCTGGGCAAGTCCTTCACTCGCAATTGCTCATGCGCTTCGGCGTGAAACTCCGATTCAGCGTTCGCGCAGTAGTCGGAGCGCCTCTGAATAGGCAATCTGCTAGGGGCGCTATAACAAGTGCTCATACATACATACATACATACATACATACATACATACATACATACATACATACATACATAAATACATACATACATACATACATACATACATACATACATACATACATACATACATACATACATACATATTAGTACAAGTGTTCAAATACAATACAATACAATATCATCCCACGTGTATTAATTAACAGCATCCATAGCGCTGGTGTATAATGCTCAAGCCAAGCAACAACCAATGGCGTACCAACGTGTATATTATGTGACAGTCCAGACCAAAATCGGTATTATGTCGGAAACCACACAAACTATTTTTTGTGTTTTTCGGTTTTTTTTTTGCAGAATCTAATATCAAAATATGTGGAAAATAGTCTTTTAGTATATTTTGGTTAAAAACGAGTTTTAAGGCTATTTTTAATGCTTTTAATACACATATTGTTGTGTTTTAATTAAGTTAATTAATTAAATTGGATCACTTTTTGCCTTATATCTTGAGTTACAATAAAGCTAGAGCGATATTTTTGTGTCATTTTGAAGCCTGATTCAAGACCTTTGAAATGACGTATCGAACTCAATATGCTGCAAATCACCTTATACTGGTTTTGGTGTGTGGAGCCACATATATACATATTATGTAAGCTGTGTACTATTCACAATATCGTATCGCATCGTATCTGAGAATTTGTAAAGAGCTTCTAACAGTACTGGCTATTCAGAGGAGCTCTCAGCGTGACAACCCGTGTCACATATCGTGTCACATGTGTAGAGAATTAACTGTGTCTTCAGGACAGGTGAATAAAACCACACATTGTACGTAAATTAAATATATATATATATATTATATATATATTATTATATGATCTTATACGATCCTATATATACATGTACGTTTATATGTTTATTAGTGTGTGATGCTATGAAGTCATATATATATATATTATATATATGGATGGCATTATGGACATATGGGCTAACCTCGATTTCTGAAGTTCAGAGATAATCGATATTTTGTATTTTAATCTTATTATTATTGTCCTACAAATTTAAAAAAAAATAAATGTTGAATTGTTTTGACCTGTTACATATATATAGTATTCCATTTAAAGAAATATAATTATATTAACTGAAATATTAAGATAAATCTTGGTTAGCCCACTTGTGCATAGAGCTTTATAGAAGTTATACCACAAGCTATCATGGTTAGCCCACTTTCGCTCAAAACATAATAGGTCTAGGTATCCAAAAGTTAGACGTTTTGCCGTATATCTTTTCCTAATAATTTATAATAATATTATTATCATAAATTAAGTAGTAATGCACATCAAGTCTGCAAAACATTATAACAAACACCTCTTGTTAACAAAGCCAACATTTATTATTATTAATAATTATTATTATTGGATTGCACTGAACATTATAGGTTTAGACTAAGCCTTTACACTGTCTTGCAATCCAATCCTTGTAAATGACGAAAATTCATCGACAGAACTGATGACTAAAACTTAGTGCAAAGTGTCTATGAAAATCGTCGTGCACATGGCAACAGTATTCTTTACGTTAATCTAAAAAGTGTTAGTTTAAGAATTATGCTCTTACAAAAGTGGTAGTGTGGGAAACTTTTGATATGAACCTTCACATTTCTCACGCCTTCCTGTGAAGTTTTGTTCGCCGGCTCTTTCTTTCCTCTTCTTTCTTCAAACGTACCATCGGTTTCTCGCGATAAACCTCTCCCCAGACTTCCGTTGCTCACTTGGATAACATTACAAAACATCTGCTTGCACACCCTCACAGACGTTTGGTCATCCTTTCTCGTGTAAAACAGTCTAGTTTTCTGTCGCCGAGAAATATCATTCTTGGTGAATCTATTCTTTACTGGCAGTTGCTTGACGTGACCACAGAGAAATGCTAGTTTCGTCTCTCGAGAAGCCTAGCTTCCAGCACCAACTATTTGCCGATGATGTGCAAGCCTACATCCACACCCATTCGGCGGATGCGGTGGCTACTGTAAGCCAGATGTGTCTGACTATGGATGTCCCTCTTCTTGGATGGCCTCCAATCGGCTACTCTTAAATCCCTCTAAAACACAACTTATTTGGCTTGGTGGCCGTAGGCAACTTCAGGGTATCGACTTTTCCCAACTTACCTTGCTCTTTCCTCACATAACCTTTTCCATCACAGTTCGTGATCTGGGACTTACTCTTGACTCTGAGCTTACTTTTGTCTCAACATGTGAACCTGATTGCACGAAGTTGTTATTATCAGCTTCGTCAGCTTCGAGTTGTCTCTCGCTCTCTCTCCCACGATGCGGTCGTGGTCCTTTTTCACGCCTTTGTTACCAGTCGAATTGACAACTGTTGCTCCCTACTTGCTGGCCTTCCTCTTGGGGTTCTGGGGCGACTAGAACGAGTTCTACGCTCGGCTGCTCGTCTTATTGGACGACTTCCTAAGTTCTCTCCTGTCTCTGCATACATACGTGATGTGTTGCACTGGCTGCCTATCTCTCAGCGGATCTCATACCGCACTGCTGCTGTGGTTTCTCGCTGCGTTCTTGGCTGTGCTCCATCTTACTTGCGTGATCTTTGCCGCCCAGTGTCCGACGTTGCAGCGCGTCGGGCACTTTGTTCTACGACGAGGGTGAGCTTCTAGTTCCACGGGCGCGCTTGGCTATTAAGCAGCGCCGTGCTTTTTGGTTGTGGGACCTTCCATCTGAGCAATGATTCCGCTTAAGCTCCGCTCTTTACTTGTGAGCCATCCGACAGGGTTCTACAAGTCCCTCAAGTCTTTTTCTTTAGTCGTGGCTGGCCTGGGAGCGCTTCTGAGTAGCTTCTTGAAGAAGCGCTATATAAATGCTCTGAATGAATGAATGAATGAGTATAGATTGAACATTTTAACTTTTTCATCACATGAAAACTTAACTCCACACTTCATTGGACAGCTGCAGTCAAAATCTTTAAACACAACAGCAGGTACAGATTTCCCCAATCTCGACGTATATTCCTCACCATTATTTCTTCTCCTCTTAGCTTGATTTTTCTTCCACGCACCTGGATCTGCATGTTTTCGCTTTCCGATTATGCTACAGTCTTGTTCTCTGGTAGCAATGTGATCTACGCTGTTGGTACCTTCGTCCGGCTGCAGACCTGCACCAGCTGACAGCAGCTCTTCAGTGTCCGTTGGAATTCTGCTACAGTCTTGTTCTTGGAAAGCAATGTGATCTACGCTGTTGGTACCTTCGTCCGGCTGCAGACCTGCACCAGCTGACATCAGCTCTTCAGTGTCCGTTGGAATTCTGCTACAGTCTTGTTCTTGGGAAGCAATGTGATCTACGCTGTTGGTACCTTCGTCCGGCTGCAGACCTGCACCAGCTGAGTCAGCTGGTCTGAGAGCAGCTCTTCAGTGTCCGTTGGAATTCTGCTACAGTCTTGTTCTTGGGAAGCAATGTGATCTACGCTGTTGGTACCTTCGTCCGGCTGCAGACCTGCACCAGCTGAGTCAGCTGGTCTGACAGCAGCTCTTCAGTGTCCGTTGGAATTCTGCTACAGTCTTGTTCTTGGGAAGCAATGTGATCTACGCTGTTGGTACCTTCGTCCGGCTGCAGATCTGCACCAGCTGAGTCAGCTGGTCTGAGAGCAGCTCTTCAGTGTCCGTTGGAATTCTGCTACAGTCTTGTTCTTGGGAAGCAATGTGATCTACGCTGTTGGTACCTTCGTCCGGCTGCAGACCTGCACCAGCTGACATCAGCTCTTCAGTGTCCGTTGGAATTCTGCAACAGTCTTGTTCTTGGGAAGCAATGTGATCTACGCTGTTGGTACCTTCGTCCGGCTGCAGACCTGCACCAGCTGAGTCAGCTGGTCTGAGAGCAGCTCTTCAGTGTCCGTTGGAATTCTGCTACAGTCTTGTTCTTGGGAAGCAATGTGATCTACGCTGTTGGTACCTTCGTCCGGCTGCAGACCTGCACCAGCTGAGTCAGCTGGTCTGAGAGCAGCTCTTCAGTGTCCGTTGGAATTCTGCTACAGTCTTGTTCTTGGGAAGCAATGTGATCTACGCTGTTGGTACCTTCGTCCGGCTGCAGACCTGCACCAGCTGAGTCAGCTGGTCTGAGAGCAGCTCTTCAGTGTCCGTTGGAATTCTGCTACAGTCTTGTTCTTGGGAAGCAATGTGATCTACGCTGTTGGTACCTTCGTCCGGCTGCAGATCTGCACCAGCTGAGTCAGCTGGTCTGAGAGCAGCTCTTCAGTGTCCGTTGGAATTCTGCTACAGTCTTGTTCTTGGGAAGCAATGTGATCTACGCTGTTGGTACCTTCGTCCGGCTGCAGACCTGCACCAGCTGACAATAGCTGCATGTCTAATAAGAGCTGCACTAAATTTGTTTCAGACAGTACTTGAAAAAACTGTGTTGATTCCATTACCACAGCTTCACCAAACGAATCTAGATCATTAATCACCATTAAGAGATCGATATCATTGTTCTGTTCGACGACATCCGATGGCAGCAAGAGTCCACGGATTCCATGCTGCAGCAGACCAGCATCAGCATTCTCATTGGCATACATTGGCGGCACCGAATTGATGTCCTCGTTCTGTGTTATCGACTGCTCGACGACATCCGATGGCAGCAAGGAGTCAACGGATTCCATGGCCAGCAGACCAGCATCAGCATTCTCATTGGCATAGGCCTACGTTGGTTAGCCCACTTGTCCATAAGGCCATCCAATGAATAGCATTGTCAGCAGCCTGTAAGGACATGTGGGCTAGGGGATAGACCACTTGGCCACGCAGCAGATTGATCCAATAGAGATAGCCCATTAGTTCACATGACAATATCCTAAACTTTCATTGGATATAAGCTTAGCCCGTTTGACCTATA